>APFE031013212.1:1606-32953 GCA_000404065.3 Pinus taeda | reverse complement strand
ATTTATGAATATAGATCTCTGTTCTTCGATAGTAGTATGTTGTTTTGATTCCACAGGTGCTCTTTGAAGCTGGGCAGATGAAGAAGAAGTGGCAAAGATCTATCAGGAAGGAGAGGAATCAAGTAAGGAACCAAGCACAAGACTAAGGTTGGTGTCCTTTGTTCCACTTTTATCTATTTTCATAAAGGAAAGTGAAAGTAGACTTTACTTGTTTGTTTCTAAGATAGCTACCAGTCTTAGTGGGAATAGCAGCTCCGAGTGGACACTATTCCTGGTAACACCAGCGGAGTCACCAATTTGTTTCTGGGAAAATTAGTATTCCTAAAGAATGCTAGCCCTCTAGGTTTGGCAGCCACCCTAGAAACAATAGTTTAAAGCAATTCAACGATTTATTCTATGTGTAACAGATAAGGGAAAGATAATGGAACCAACTTGGAACTTCTACTTTATCCTTTGCTTGATCTCTCTCCCCTTTGACAAAGCCTACAACTCCTCCCTGTACTTAACACACTTGGAGAGTACCTGCACAAGTACAACAACAAAGAACCATCAAAGCATCGTGATCTATTATAACATAAACATTACAAAATCAAATATATAATGAACAGATGATAGCATTCACAAATGATAACATTCACAATTGCACAATCATATGGAAGAAAACTTGAAGAACTTTATTTATAGAATGGAGAATTACAACCCAGTTTTCTGACCCAGCATCATCCTCCCAGCTTGAATGCTTCTTCACCTCATGAAATAGCAAGATCACTCCAACAATACAATGCTCTTTCCTCAATTACAAACTATCAGCACTTCCTTGCAATTCACAATATTCCCACCTCCAACTTTGTTAGATGAGGGATCCATTTATAGATGTGTGCAAGGGTGTGATTCATCCATGGGGTTTGATTAGTGTCATTCCACTTGTTACAATGGGTTCCACAAGAGAAGGGATTGGAGATTTCTTATATCCCTTATTCATCCTTGGGCAAATTCAGAGAGGCAAGTGGCATGGGAGAAAGTTCTGGAAGATTTCATGAACAATCAACTGACAAATGTCCCGGATATTTGTCCATCCTCACCCATCACACCCTATAGAAGGCCTAAATAGTATGCATCGCACCCTAGTAGTGTACCACTTAGTATACATCACACTTTATGAGTGGAGCAATCAGTATGTGTCAGGCCAGGCAGTAACTCCTCAAAGAAAAATTCATTTGGTCTTCATTATATACATGAGGGAGAGACTATTCACTTCATCTCCTGATGACTGTTCACATTACTTATTTATTTATTTACATTATGTTCACCCAATCTTGATGATTAGGTGTCAACATTCCCCCCTTAATCTGAAGGGATGTTGGTGAGTCCAAGCATCATTCTGAATCGTTCAAGTTTTTCTCTTCCAAGCACTTTGGTGAAGATGTCTACAATTTGCTCATTAGTCGAACAATGATAGAGATGGATTGTTTTGGCCTCAACATGATGTCGAATCAAATGATATTTAGTATTGATGTGCTTCGTTCGATCATGGAACTTTGGGTTCTTGGCCAAATTTACTGCAGAGGTATTATCAATCATGAGTGGAGTTGATTGTACTTGTTTTACCTACAAATCTTCAAGAATTTTCCTGACCCACACAATTTATTTTGTTGCTTCAGCTGCTGCCACGTATTCTGCTTCTATTGTGGAATTTGTTGGAACTGATTGTTGGTGTGATCTCCAGGAGACAGCTCTTGATCCAAGACTCATAACATATCCTGGAGTAGATACCCCAGTTTCTTTGTCTCCATAGAAGTCTGAATTAGAGTATCCAATCAAGCTGAAGTTGTCCACCTATGTATACTTGATTCCAAAGTCCTAAGTTCCCTTCAAGTACGTGAGAACTCTTTTTGCAGTAGACCAATGTCCCTCACAAGGCTTTTACATAAACTTGGATAGGATTCCAACAACAAATGAAATGTCTGGTCTAGTAGTAGTTACGTAGTTGAGACTTCCTACAAGCTGTCTATACTTTGTTGCATCCTAAAATTCTTTTCCTTCAATAGATGTGAGCTTTAAGTTTTGTTCCATTGAAGTAGTAAGAGGATTTCATTCTGTCATGCCAAACCTGTTCAACAGATCTCCAATGCATTTCTTTTGAGAAATAAATATGGACGTCGGATGTTGGGTTACTTCAATACCAAGATAGTAATGAACATAGCCCAAATCAGTCATTTCAAAACTTTTCCCCAATTCCTTATTTATGGATGCAATGTAGCTTTCATTGTTCCCTGTCATTAGAATATCATCTACATATACCACAAGATATACAACTCTTTTTCCAAATTTCTTGACAAATAAAGTTGCATCATCAAGATCATAATGTTTGAAATTGAGTTTCAGGAGATGCTCAGTTAGTTTTTCATACGAGGTTTGCGGTGCTTGTTTGAGGCCATACAAGGACTTAACCAGTGCATACTTTATTTTCATGTCCTTTCATAGCAAATCCTTTAGTCTGGGACATAAAAACATTCACTTTTAGATCTCCATTCAAGAAAGTAGTTTTTACATCCATTTGATGGACTTTCCAACCATTCTGAGCTACTAGGGCAAAGAGTGTTTGGATGGTAGCCCATTTTGCTATGGGGGAAAAGTCTCCTCATAATCGACCCCTTCCTTCTGTGCAAAACCTTTTGCCACAAGCCTAGCTTTGTTCCTGTCAAGTGAGCCATTAGCTTTATACTTGTTCTTGTAGACCCACTTGTAGCTAATTGGTTTGGTTCCTAATGGAGGATCAACCAGCTTCCAAGTGTTGTTCTTTATGGGGGCATCTTACTCCTTTTGCATCGCTTATTTGCATTCATCATGAGAAGTAGCTTCTTTGAAGGAAGTTGGTTCAAAATCTGTAGACAAGTTCAATTCACAATCATAGGAAACATCCATATCAAAAGTTGAATTAGAGTCATCTACATCACCTCCATTTTGCCAGTTTGAATTTCTAGTTCCTGTCTTTCCAACTTCATCAGGATGAACACTTTCAAGTGTCTTTGTCAGCCACTTTGGGGGACCTTTCTCAGATGGTCCAGGCTTCTCTGTTGATTGAGTTGGGACTGAATCAAGATTGAGTCTCCCAATTCTATCAATCACATCATTTAAAGCATCATCTGTTGTTGGAGTTTCATGCGGGGGAGAGTGTTCTTTAGAACAAGATTCCACATGTTGATCTAGTATAGCAATCCCCCCTTCAAGATGTGGAATCTGATTATCAAATTCTTGAAATGACCTTGCTTTTGCGAATCTATCCAAGTGATCAAGTTGCCGCTCAACAACATTGTCAGTTTTGGATGATTCAAGAAAAATTACATCTCTAGATACAAAAAACTTTTTATTTACTTCATCATAGAGATGGTATGCTTTGGAGGTGTTTGAATACCCCAGGAAGATACACTTAGGACTTCTTGCACCAAGTTTGTTTCTATGTACCTTTGGTATCAAGGCATAGGTGGAACCAAAGACCCTGAAATGCTTTACCGAAGGAACATGTCCATACCACATTTCATATGGGGTTTTGTTTTGATAACATTAGATGGACATCTATTCTTTATAAATGCAGCACATAGAACAACATCAGCCCAAAACATTATCTTTAGATTTTTGAAGAAGAGCATGGATCGTACCATATTTATGATTGTCCTATTCATTCTTTCAACTACACCATCCTGTTGGGGATTATAAGGTACATTTGTTTTATGTTTGATCCCATGTTGGCGAAGATAGTTTTAAAATTCATTTGATGTGTATTCTTTTCAATTATCAATGTGAATAGACGCAATATGAGATTGTGCATCATTTTCAATCCATTTATGAAAGTTCTCGAATGTTTGAAAAGCATCATATTTGTTCTTCAATAAATAAACCCAACACATTCTGGTGTAGTCATCAATAAATGTCATCATATATTTATTTCCACTTTCAAAAGGAACATGCATTGGACCACAGAAATCTAAATGAATGAGTTCAAGTTTTCTATGTGCTCTTGAATGTGAATCATGAAAAGACTGTTTGCTATGCTTTCCTAGAATACAAGCATCACATTGCTTAAATTTCCTAGGAATTGTAGGCAAACCAACAACACCATTTTTTTTCAACAAGCAGAGGCTATCATAGTTTAAATGTCCAAGTCTAGCATGTCATAATAAACTTGATGGAAGTGTACCTTCTTCATGATGAGAATTGTATGAGAAATGTTGTGCACTAGCAGAGGTACCTTGCAGCCTGAGAAACCTCCCTTTGAATATTCTGATTTTGAACACGTCTTCAAGTCGAGGCAAGTGTATTTTTGGCTTGAATAGAATTTTCTATTTGTCCAATCATTCCATTATGTGACTACGTTTGAGATTTCCTGAAAATATTTTCTCATTCACTATGGCATAATAACAAAAGAAAATATTTACTCTTGTCCGACTGTGTCTAGTAAATAATTTTGGGACCATTCTGGATACGAAAGGAGGAGAAATGGATTTGATTTTGGCATTTAGAGAATGTGAAAAACAAATTGATGGAGTAAAGGAAGATGATTTAGTATTGATTCTTGTTGGTATCACGTTGCTAGAACGTTGTTGGTGTTAGAACGCTGTTGGAACCTTGATATATTCCTCTGTTGTATGTGTTGTAAAGTTTTGTGTCCAACACTGTATAGTTTTTTATATATTTATGGTATATTTAGGCTGCCATATATATATACACAGTCACTCACCACATATTTTGGCTATCTCACCCATATATATTCTATACTTTAACGTTGTCCAGATGAATGCCAATTGACAATTGAATTTGCTGTCCCGTCATATCAGAATTATTTTTTTTAAGAGTAAAAGTTTTGCAACAGAAGTTTTTTTTTGTTACAGTATGCATTCAATCATATCCATCATGGGAATAGTTCTCACTGGAAAAGAGAACTATCCTAAGTGGTCTCGGATGATAAAACACACGCTCACTTTCAATGAGTTGTGGAAAGGAGTGTGTGTTGGAGACGGAGACAAAGAGCCAGAACAGCCTACATCAGACAAAGAGCTTGTCATTTGGGAAAACAATAACAGAAAAGCTTATGCATTATTGCAACATCCGTAAATTAAGAGGTCAGTCACCACATTTCACCATTTTCAACTACTTTTGAAGCCTTACAAAAGCTGAAAGAACTCTATGACTCACATTCTGCACTTGAAGTTGTTGAACTCATGATTAAACTCTTCACTCTTGAACTGCAAAATAATGATTCTCTTGCTCTTACATCTGAAGTAAAGTCTATGATGCATGATATCAAATCCACTAAGGTTGAATTTGATATTCCTCTTATTATTTTTCTCAAGGCACTTTATCCTACTTAGTCCAATTATCTTGAGTCATTGCAAGCAAATGGAAATCTCAAAGATATAACCTTTGACTCTCTTGTGAAAAAGTTTTCTAAAAGAGAGAAAGCTTTTAGAAAGAAGACAACCCATGAATCTTCTGAAGAGGCTGTGTGCCTTGATCATAAAGAAAATAATCCTGCCAAAGATTCTTCTAGAGGAAGAGGTGGTCAAAGAGGAAGAGGAAGATATTTCAGAGGTGGGGGGGCAGACACTCTCAAAGAGAAAAGGCAGATTTGCACTACATATGCTAAAAAAGAAATGGATCACAAGATGCCTCTACATGCAAGTTACCATGGGAAAAAATTAAGTAGCAAAGAAACCAACAGAAAGGTAAAACTGATGATACAGACAAAGGTAAAGCACCTGAATCCGCTCACTATGTAATATTGGAGTAAATGAAGATTTATTTAATGCTTCACCTGCTTCTTGGAAAAATGATTGGTTACTTGATTCAAGAGCAACTTGCCACATGACTCATAGAAAATATTTTTTTTAAGAATTTACTAACAATGTTGATGGAGCAGTATATTTTGCAAACCAATTAGAAATCAAGCCATCAGGGCTTCGCACAATCAGGCTTAAACTGCCTGGTCTTCCAGACTTTCTTCTGCATCATGTTCTATATCTCCCACAACTCAAGAAAAATTTGTTGTCCTTAGTCCACATCTGCCAGCAAGGTCACTCCATTCATATGTTTGATGGCAAGCTTGAGTTAAGAAAAGCATCTGACCACTCACTTTTCATGAGGGGAAGAGAAGAAGATACTAGCTCTGATACCATGTCAGGCCACTAGATTGATCCTGACACCCGATCTATTACTCCTCTTTGTCACAACAACAATGAATGCAGTTGGGCAACAATCTGACAACTGATTGCATTTCTCAGCACCCAAATGAAATTTGTCGATACCCAAATAAATCTTCACTAGCTCTAGATTGGTTCTCGTGTCCAAGAATGAGCATTAGGTCCTGGGTTTGAGCATCTCGAAGGCATTTCTCTGGTTTTTGAATATGCAGTTATGGGTGGTAGCATCGCTGGGTCTATGCTTTGCAGAGTTATTACTCAACAACGTGACTCATTTGGTTTATGGGCTCTACATATTCAGTTATGCTGTGGCATTAGACATTATTGAAATTCTGAACAATCATCACTAAAACGAAAAGTATAAACACAATGACCTTCAAAGCTCAATGCACAGAGAAACCGACTAGGAGTTCTAATGCACAAACACTAAGAGATTCAACATGGAAAACTGAGAGACAAAAGTGGGTAAGGAAACGTTACACCTATACAGGAAAACCGTGCCAACAATGATTATGGCAGAGAGGACAATTATGAACAACCCAGGGAGCGCAGAGGGTGCAGATACTGTCAAAGATTTGTAGCAGCGACTGTGGAGGGGGCAGTAGGTAGAATCCACAGGGGTAGTGGATAGACTGCAAGAAAATGGCAGAAGGGAGTTACAACTCATTTGGGAGCTGGCTTTGATACCATGTTAGGCTAGGCAGTAACTCCTCAAATCAAAATTGATTCGTATATTTTATTCCTTCAGGTTGGTCTTCATTATATACATGAGGGAGAGACTGTTCACTTCATCTCCCAATGACTATTCACATTACTTATTTATTTATTTACACTATGTTCACCCAATCCTGATGATTAGGTGTCAATAGTACGGTTCAATTTAGGTAATTTCTGGATGGTTTCTTAGATGCAACTTTTGGGGAATGATGTATTTAGATGACTATGTTGCTTTAGGGTATGAAACAACTCTTTTAGGGGTTGATGAGCCCTAATACATTGACATATAAGTTTGGGGTTGATGTGCCCAAATATGGCTATAACAAAAATATAGCCGATTTTCGTTATCCTTAGGGATTTTCGTTGGTTGTTGTTATTAACATAATAGGTTATACACACATTCTTTGAAACAAGAAAGTAAGTTGACATTGTGAGGCATACAATTACGATGTATATAAGGTACCATCATGTAAAGTAGAAAGAGAGTGAGCCTCTAGAAGAAAAGTAATAGTACCATCCTAAAAGAGACACACAAGAGCATGAGAGGATGACAAGTTAGTTTCCAAATTAGTTCACAAGACAAATATGATCATAAAACCAAATACAACACACCTTCAATATAATAGGTACCAAATCCACCAAAATATTTCAATTTCCTTTGTACCTATGAATGAAACATATACTATAAACATATAAAGAATAGTCATATGACATTCACAATACATGCATGAGAATGTGTTGGCTCATTGAGCTTCAACATTAAGTAGAAGTGCTAAGGTATACAAGTATAATGCTACCACACTAGCCGCAATAGTGGAACATTAATTCAATCTTCGAGAACATTTTTTCTCCCTTCAATTGGTCGAACAAGCAATCAATCCTTGGAAACGAATACCTGTTATTGATGGTCACCTTATTCAAGTGCCTCTAATCAATGCATAGCATGAGAGTACCATGCTTCTTCTTCACAAACAACACCCGTGCACCCCAAAGTGATACACTTGGCCTAATGCATCCCTTGTCAAGAATTTCCTTCAACTACAACTTCAAATCTACTAAATCTAGTGTGATTATCGTGTACCAACTCAATAGAGAATTCCACTTGTCTGTGATATGAAATCTCTTCTAGAAATACATCCTGAAATCATTGTAAGATCATGTACGTCTTCATAAATTCTGCATCCTAAACATCCTTACCTTTATCACTAGAAATATGCACTACAAATAACACACACCCCTTTTTGCAACTACTCTTTTCTTGCATATGTATCACCATTATAGCTGATGTAGCTTTCTTCTTACCCTACAAGATTCCTTTTCCCCATTTCCATCCAAGCATTCGATAGGTTTTTCATAAAAATCCACCTTAGTCTTATGAAGATACAACGAATCCATACCCAAAATCATACTATATGATCCCAATGAAAGTAAATTCAAATGTGTTGAGGTAGGCATACCATTCAACTCGAACGCACAAGCTCTTACCCAATGATGAACTCTCTTCTTTGTTTCTACATGCACTTCTTTATTCAAACCACACTTATCCACCAGGATAGGACCTACATAACTATAATTATATCCAGGGTCAATCAAAATAAATTAACTTGATCACAAAGGTTGTCGTCCATTTTGTAACAACCCTAGTAAAAGATCCATGTAATAAAGTTAATAAGGAAAAAATAATAACCAAGGTCATGGGATACATATTCCAAGTTGAATATTGGGAAAAACATCCTAGTGTGGGCATTCATTTGGTTTCTTATGGCTAAGGAAATTGGTAAAGGCAATGGCGAAGGCTTTGGAAAGGAAAAGTGGAAATAATTAGCATTTTATTTGTGAAAATAATGGAAATTATGAGGAAAGGAAGGTGAAATGTCACAAGTTGCATGTGAGGAGGAAAAATAAGAAAATAGAGGCGTGATTAATAAAAATTCTTCTAAGGATCAGTTCAATTTTTTTTTTTTTTTTTTAGTTCAGTTTTGGAGCTCTCTCTCTATTCTCTCTTGCTCTCATACTCTTGGAACTTAGAGTATTCTTGGAGCATTCTAGGATTGGGGAAAGAAGGAAAAGGAAGGACATGAAAGAAAGAGGAAGTAAGGATCAAGGAATTAAGAGCAAGATTCAAGTGGTAATAGTGGGATTACTTGCAGGTATCAATTTGCATGTATGATTTCTTTGCTAGTTTTGGCATGCATGGTATATTCATGTGTGTTTTTTGTTCTCTTGCTATCATTGGCATGGTTCTTGCTAGTGTCACAGTGTCTTTTAGCCTTACCTTACCATTTCTGGATAGCTATGGTGTGATGGGATTTCTCTTACGTGGTTGAGCTGGATTGTTGGATGGTCTTAAAACTGAGTGGGGTGGTCTCAGGGGAGAAACACAAGGCATAGGAATCCCTAGACCAGTGAAGGTGGGATTGCAGTAAAACCTGATTGTGTATGCCCTCATTAGGCCTAGAAATCCCCAATCAATGAGTGGTAGGATATACAGTAAAGCCTATAGGGTGGAGCATCATTATGCCTAGGAATCCTCAACCAATAAATGGCAGGATATACAGTAAATCCTAGAGGTGGAGATAGACAATTTTCTCATGGTGTAGGTGGAGAGATCTGGAGGCATCCATACTTGTTTAGGGCCTAGTGATCTAGTGGGATTATGGTAAAACCCGGTTGTATTGATGAGGGTTTTGGGCCTAGGAATCCTTTAGTGGATATATGGTAAATCATGAGGAAGCCTTGATTGGTTTTATTGTGAGCCTCACATTAATGCTTGGAAAATGGCACTAGGGTGATTGGTAGAAAGAAAGATTTGGTTCATCCAACCTATGGTTAGATGGTATGTGGAAGTCCCTATCTTGGTGGAATTTTGAATATGTTAATAACAGTTATTTTCCTCTTATGTTCCATGTGTAAATATACTTGTTAGTATGTAGATTTAATGGTTGTTCTATCATTGTTATTTTGCTAGTTATATGTTGGTTATATGCATGGTTTATGACAGACTTGAGTTATGGATCTCATCATGTTTTGATTAGTAAATGAAAATGAATGTATTAAATAATATATGACATTTCAACTATTATGAGAGGGAAATCAACCTTCTTTACAAATTTAAAATAAGTATGAGGCACTTATGCTCATATATGTTGTTATGACCTGTAGATTAAATGTTTATGATATGTTTGATGAAATTCTTGTCATGGCTAGTGAGGGTCAGTTCAAGTCTTTGTGCCAATGTTTCCATTAATAGATTTAATTCATTGTTATTTATCATTTCTAGAAGTTTCATGAAGTTCTAAACATAGGCTTGAGACCTAGCCCTAAAAAAGTGGTATAGAATCCAAGGTCACTGGCTCATAACTACCTGAAAAAGGCCACAGTTGCATGCATGTGTTGCTATGGGATTGGCTGTAGGGTCTCAGTTGCATGCATGTTTTGTCATGGGAGTGACTGGAGGTCTAGCTCAGTAAAATGAGAAGTTGTCTCTGGATTTGGGCACATGGAAGGGTTGGTTGTCTCCTAAAGGTTCTATAGCTCCTGAGAAAGGTCATATTGGTTTTGTTTTGTCATTTCCACTTCCTTAACTGTACCTGGGGACTTGAATCACATC
Organism: Pinus taeda; assembly: GCA_000404065.3. NCBI lineage: Eukaryota > Viridiplantae > Streptophyta > Pinopsida > Pinales > Pinaceae > Pinus > Pinus taeda. The sequence continues at coordinate 22,429 of APFE031013212.1, read as the reverse complement.
ATAGTAACTCTTCATCACATGTTTACCCCAGTGGACATGTTAGCTTGGGTAAATGTGGGAGGAGGGTGTTATAGAGTGGTATTAGAGAATAGTCACCCCTTGGAATGGATGGTCAAAATGTGTTGGTCATGCATACATGTCATTTGCATATGTGTTCTTTATGCTTGTGGTCTATGTACGTGTTGTGAACACATGGTTGTAGTTGTTTTGCCATGTGAAAGTTGATGTTGTTTTTGGTTGCATTTTTTGTGAGTGCATGTTAGTTATGCACTTGTTATGCATGTCAGTGTCTATACATCACTATGCATAGATTGACATGGTTACAGTTGTCATGCATGAGGTCGTGGTATGTGGTTGGTATAGTCATGCATGGTATTTGGATGATGGTTGAGATGATGTTTATCTAATACTATGATTATGTTTATACATGTATTGTACTAATGTAGTTGATCTTGCAGACGAGATATCCTCCCATGAATTATACTGAGGTATGTTGGTTATGTTATGCTTTGGTTTAAGATGACATGGTATGCCTGCAAGAAGAATATGAAAGATGACTACTGTTCACGATAATATCCCTATGGATCAAATGAGATGCATGGTGGTGGGAACTACTCTGACCTAAAAAACACATTGAAAAGTTTGAAGGCATAAATAAGAAGTTGCAAAGAAGATAATTACTGAATCATTCAGACACATGAGAAACAAGCATAATTTAATGCAGTAATATTTCAAATTTTGTCCGAATTGTAGAGATAGGGATTGCTTAGGATCAGCCATGGGAAGGAGGATAAGACTAATGGGGCATATGGAAGTAGATCTCATGGTGGGCACAGATTGGATAGGTATGAAAAGATTAGAGGTGGAAGGTCCTTGGATAATAGGAGTGGTGATTGACACATGTTTTATTCTAGTTCTAGTTTTGACAATTACCATGGTCATCATCATTATCATCCTTACAGGAGGAGTGAAAAGGGATGTTTTCCGAATGAGTTCAAGAAATCCAAGCCACCTACCTTTGGTGGGGATTTGAAGAAGCCAGAGGATGCAGAGGCATGGCTACTCGGGATGAATAAGTTCTTTGAGATGCATGATTACATGACGAACATGAAAGCCATAATAGCTATCTTCAACCTTAAAGGGAAACAAGACATTTGGTGGCAATATGTGAAGCGGGTTAGATACATCAAGACAGAGGAGATGAGTTGGCATGGATTTAAGAGACTTTTAGGAAGAAATATTTGTCAGAAATGTACTATGATAGCAAAGCTAAGGAATTCTATGAGATAAATATAGGATCAATGATGGATGAGTAGTATACAACCAATTTCCTTGAGTTGTTGAGGTATGTAACACATCTTAAGGATGAAAAAACCAAAGTTCAAAGATTTTTTACTGGATTTCCATTATAATTTAGAGATCGGATTGAGTATGATAAGCCTTGGTCACTTGAAGAAGTCATTGGGAAATTGAAGCACTGTTATGAACAATCAAAGTGCAAGACAAAGTCTTAGCAAGGTTGGAAAGGGAAAGACACGGCTAAAGGTAAATGACATCCAAATTGAACGAGACATTAGGATGCAAGTGAGAAAGAAAATATTGCACTGTACAAGACATTTCATGGGCCTCAGCCTAGAGAACAACATAATAAAGGTGATGATAAGGGAAGGTTGTAGCATTCGACATGTCATAAGGAGAATCTGAAGAGAGATTTTCTAGAAATCAAGGTGGTAGTCCTCATATTTATAGTGCACAAGACACACAGACAGTTGGGGATGTTGAGCAGAGAATTCCATGGATTTATGCAACACTTGATAACAGGCAAGAGAATCACCAAACATCTATTATAGAGATGTAAATTAATCTTTTTTATCAAGTTGTTTGTATTTTGATTGACCCTAGATCTAATTATAGTTATGTATGTCTTGACTTGGTGGATAAGTGTGGTTTGAATAAAGAAGTGCATGCAGAATATTGACTAGTGTAGTTGGATACATGTACAAAGAAGAGAGTTCATCATTGGGTAAGAGTTTGTGCATTCAAGTTGAATGGTATGCCTAAACTTAGCACATTTGAATGTACTGCCATTGTGATTATATATTATCCTTTTGGGTATGGAATGGTTGTATCTTCATGGACTAAGGTGGACTGCTATGACAAATCTATTGAATGCTTGGATTACAATGGGGAATAAATAATCTTGCAGTGTAAGAAGAAAGCTACATTAGTTAGAATGGTGACAATTATGTAGGAAAATCACATTCGTAAAAAGACTGTGTTATTTGTAGTGCATATTTCTATTGATAAAGGCAAGGATATTGAGGATGTAGAAATTATGAATAGGTACCCAATCTTGTAGTAGTTTTAGGATGTATCTCTAGTAGAGATTTCAAAGTTGTCACTTCACAAAGGAATGGACTTCTATCGAGTTGGTACCATGGGCAACACCAACATCAAAGACACCATACAAGATGAGCACACCAAAGTTAGTAGAGTTGAAGTTGCAGTTGAAGGAAATGCTTGACAAGGGATACATCAGGCCAAGTGTATCACCTTAAGTTCACTAGTGTTGTTTGTGAAGAAGAAGGATGGTACACTCAGCCTATGCATTGATTATAGGTATTTGAGCAAGATGACCATCAAGAACATGTATCCATTGGCGAGGATTGATGACTATTCGACCAGTTGAAGGGAACAACAGTGTTATCGACAATTGACTGGAGATCCAAATATCATTAAGTACACATTAAAGAAAAGGACATTTGCAAAATTGATTTATAGACTAGGTATGGGCATTGTGATTTTGTTGTAGTTCCATTTTGTTTGACTACTTCTCCAGCTACTTTTATGTGATATATGAATACTATGTTGCGTCCTTATCTGGACAAGTTCGTTATTGTATTCATTGATGATATATTGATCTATTCTAAGAATGAGAAAGAGAATGTTGAACACTTAGAAATAATGTTGAGATTTCCAAAGGAGCATCAGTTGTATGCTAAGCTAAGTAAATGTAGTTTCTTTCAGATAAAGGTACATTACTTGGGACATGGTTGTTGGAAATAATACTGAGAGGGGGGGTGAATCAGTATTATCAAATTCTTTTCAATATGCCTTCATTAATTTATTGATCATTAACTTGTGTATAATAATGAGCATGAAACAAGAAAAACAAATAATCACACCAAAGAACACCAGATGTAAGGTGGAAACCCAATGTGGGTGAAAACCACCTATTGCAATATGTCTCTATCTTCTTTCAATTAGAAACTTCTTTTACAATGATTTTGTACTAGTGTAGTCCTTTACCAGTACGCAGGTTGTAACCTGCAGAGAGCTACAACTCTCTCTCATTTTCCAGTCTCTCTGGAAGGGAGCTACAACCCCCTTTTTGCTCTTTTACTTCTTTAAGGACCATGTTTCATAAATTTTCAAACTGGATCCATGAACATCAAATAATCATCAAGTACATGAAAATCACCCAATCTCTTTATACAATGAACCAATGAATCACCCAACTCTTTAGAATGCTGTAAACAGAAAAGAATACCAGAAATCTAAACCCAGAACTTTGCTGTAGTAGATAAAGGACAATCAACAATAGTTTCAACATAAGACCGCAACTTCACCAATAGGGGCCTGTGTATATCCGCAGCTCTTCTGAGACAGAACTGCACAAATCCACACTAGTTGTTCTTTTTCTCTGCAAACTTTTCTTCAGATCCACACGTTCACTTCTGACTTTCTGCGTAGACCCGCACTATGCCTTCTTCTCACCTGCGTACCTCGCACTTCGCGCTTGACTATGCTGCATGCACCCCGCACTGTGCCTTCTCCTGTACTACGTACCCCGCACTGCACCTTTGACTGCGCTGCGTACCCACGCACTGCGCGTTTGACTGTGCTACGTACCCATGCATTGCGCCTTTGACTACGTTGCGTACCCACGCACTGCGCCTTTGAATCACCTGCGTACTTCTAATTAGGGCCAATTTTTCAGTACACCAATGTGCCACAGTCAGTCAGATCCACAGATCTGTTCATGCACCCGAGAGATCATGACATGCCAATAGATTCACCTTAAGTTAAGTTATCTCCGTGAATTAGATGTAGCTTTTAAAAAACAAATCACCCAAAATTTCAGATCTTAAGATATTCAATTGCCAAAGTTCAATTTAGCCAAGTGATCTCCTTCCCTATTTATAGTCAAGCCCTTATTCACACCATGGGACAAAACCATCAATAACCAATACAAGGGATCCAAACCGGGGCTAAAATAGATCCTATGCCACAGGCCAAAACCATAGGATCAAGATCAGCGGGCTAAATACCACGGGCCAAACATAAGAAACCCCACGTGAGCGCGCATTTTACTGCATGGAAGTGTGTGCACTGGGGTCTGCACCTTTTGTTCGGACAACCTGCGTACATGACCGCAACTTTATGAACGACGTACTTGCGGGTTCGCACCTTTTGAACTGTATACCTGCGAACCTTTTATTTTCTTTATTTTGAGAGCCTAAACAGACCATTGCCACTTGAGTGAGTTGCCATCAAGTACAACACCTGTATCATAGAGCCATACCAGAATCATAATGCCAACAATCTCCCCCTTTGGAATTGATGGCAACCTCAAGATCCTCAATGTCATTCTCCCCCTTTGGCATCAAGGGCAAAGGGTTTATGCTTCCCCTAAGAACATGCTCCTCCTGACTATAAATCAGATCTGCAAAGAAGAATCATAATCCACCAAACACCATAAACAACCATGAAAGAGATAGAGGCATATTGCAGCCATGTTTAGATCAACATCTATGTTCTCCTTCTGTGCTACCATAATGCCAACAATGCATTATATGCTCCCCCTGAACCTGTGCCATTCGATCTTCGACCAATTAGTAAACCAACACATGTACGCATATACCCAGATGAACCTTGTGTACAACCAACACTCGGAAGAGATTCAACAACAAGATGATGCATCAACAACCCCCACCTTTTTCCTGAGGTATTCAACAGTCTCCCTGGGCAGTGGTTTGGTGAGTATATCAGCAACTTGTTCCTTAGAAGGAACATACTCCAACTTGACCTTTTGTTCAAGCACTTGTTCCTGGAGAAAATGATACTTGATCGGTATGTGCTTGGTCTTTGAATGCATGACTGGGTTCTTTGAAATGCTGATTACACTTGTATTATCACATAGGATGGACATAGGTGGTGTACAAGTGATTTGAAAATCCTGCAAGGTCTGCATCATCCAAAGAAGTTGAGTGCAGCAAGATGCAACAACAACATATTCTGCTTCAACTGTAGACAAGGCAATCGAACTCTGTTTCTTGCTGAACCAAGATACTAATCTAGAACCCATAAAGAATGCACCACCACTTGTGTTTTTCCTGTCATCCACGCTTCCAGCCCAATCTGCATCTATATAAGCATGAAGTGTGAGATCTATATCTCTAGGATACCATAAACCATAATTTTGAGTCCCTTGAAGATATTTGAAGATTCTCTTCACTGCCTGAAGATGAGTTTCCTTTGGATTTGTTTGAAATCTTCCAACTATTCCCACTGCATGCATGATGTCTGGTCGGGTACCTGTCAAATAAAGTAGACTTCCAATCATAGATCTGTAGGTTGGTTGATGCACTGCTGCTGATTCATCATTTGCACTCAGGCTACATCCTGTGACCATGGGAGTACATACTGGTTTTGCATATTCCATGCCATATTTCTTGAAAATCTGCTTGAGATACTTGGTTTGAGACAAGAAGATCCCTCCTTCCTTTTGTTGAATTTTCAAACCAAGAAAATATGTCAGTTCTCCAAGAAAGGACATTTCGAATTCTTTCTGCATCACCAAGGCAAAGCTTTGACTCATAGCTTCTTCATTGCTGCCAAAGATAATATCATCTACATACACAACAAGTATTAGCAATTTGTCATTTTCAATTTTTATATAAAGTTGTATCTGTTGATCCTTTTGAAACCTTGTTGATGAAGATATTTGTCCAAATGATAGTACCAAGCCCTTGGAGCTTGTTTGAGACCATAAAGCGCCTTTTTCAGTCTGCATACAAGATTTGGATCATTTCCAAGAGTGAAACCATCTGGCTGCTCAATGTATGCTTCTTCTTCTAAGTCTCCATTCAGAAAGGCTGATTTTATGTCCATTTGAAATACTTTGAACCTTTGAAAGCTTGAGAGAGCAAGGAACATTCGGATGGCCTCAAGTCTTGCAACAGGAGCAAAAGCTTCTTCAAAATCTATTCCTTCTTGCTGCGCATACCCTTTAGAAACAAGTCTGGCCTTGTTTCAAATTACTTCCCCATTTTCATTCAACTTATTTTTGAAGGCCCATTTTGTCCCTATAACATTCTTATCCTTTGGTCTAGGAACCAATTCCCATGTGTTGTTCTTTTCGATCTGCTCAAGTTCTTCATCCATTGCTTTGACCCAACATTCATCTTTGCATGCCTCTTTCACATTTTGTGGTTCAGTGGAAGAGAGTAATGCCAAATAGCTTGAAGCTTCTGCAATTATTCTTCTTGTTTGTACACCTGCTTCTTTCTACCCTAAAATCTGAGATTCTGGATGATTCTTCTGAACATACCTGGATGGAGTCTTTTCTTCTATCCTTGTCTCTTCCTCTGGTGCTTCTTGAGGTTCTTCTTCTTCATCATTCTGTCTTTGAGGGTAGTCTTCATCTTCTTCGATATTTTCATGATTTACTTGCCTAGGAATGTATCCCTTTTCATCAATCACTACATCAATGTTGTCAACAATTCTTCCAAGTCTTTTATTGTAGCACTTATATGCTTTGCTATGTGGATAATAACCAAGAAGAATGACTTCATCTACCCTAGGTTCAAGTTTGCCAAGTTGCTCATCAGTATTCTTAATATAGCATTTGCTCCCAAAAATTTTGAAATGCTTTACCAAAGGAATCTCACCATACCAAAGCTCATGAGGAGTTTGAGTGTTGTTCACTCAGACATTTCTTTTGTTGAGAATAACAACCGCAGCATATGCAACTTCACCCCAAAAAGTTGTGGGAATTCCGGATTCATCAAGCGTAGCACGAGCCATTTGTTGTAATGTTCTGTTCATCCTTTCTGCCACTCCATTTTGCTGAGGAGTTATAGCTGTAGAGAATTCTCTTCTTATCCCATGTTCTTCACAAAAATCAAAGAATTCATTTGAGGTAAACTTCCCACCTCTGTCGGACCTGAGGCACTTAATCTTGTAACCTGATTCATTTTCAACCAAAGCTTTGAAAGATTTGAATTTTTCGAATGCTTCATCTTTGTGCTTCATAAGTCCTAACAAAACAAACCTGGAGAAGTCGTCAATAAATAATATCAAGTATTCTTCTCCTCGAGGTGTCCTTTTCCTAAAAGGACCACATACATCTGTATGGACTAGCTCAAGAGGCATGCTAGCTGATCCTTCTATTTCCGGAAAGTTAGTTCTGGTTTGCTTTCCAAACTGACATGATTTGCATATAGTGTTGTCTGGAATTTTGATATCTAGAAGACCACGAACTGCCTAGTATTTGCATGCTTTCCTTATGTGTGAAAATCTTAGATGCCCCAATCTCCGGTGCCATAACCAGTGTTCATCATCCTTGCTCAAGTAGCATTGTTGTTGTCCTTCTTCAAATATGTATAGATTATTTGGAGTTCTTCTACCTTTGATCACTGTTTCACTTGTATCAAGATCACGAACACGACATCCATTTGATCTAAATATTACCTCGGTTCCTTGATCACACATTTGGCTGACACTCAAAATATTATGCTTCAATCCATCAACATACAGAACATTTCCAGCTTTGACCTTTCCCTTCAACTGAGCAGTGCCTTTTCCTTTTATAGATGTAGGAGTATCATTTCCAAAAGAAACTTTCTTTCCCTTTTCTAAAGCAGAATATGATTCAAGTTTTTCTTTATCACCTGTCATATGTTTTGAACATCCACTATCGATGTACCATAGATTTTCCTGTCCCTCTCCATAAAAGGCTATCCCACATCTTTCTGTTTGTGGTTCCTTTATTCTCCATGTTCTGGTGCTTGAGGGTTGTTCCTTTGTCTGCTGAAACCTTCTCCTGCATTCAGAATCTTCATGACCAAAGTTATTGCAAATAGAACATTCAACTTCATTTTCAAGAGCCGAAAAACTGTTATAGGTCCTTTTTGTAATCCCAGTCATACTTCTTTGTTTTTGAGCTTCTCTAGTCATGATCGTTTTATATGCAACACATTGAGCTGCTTTGTGACCAAAGTTATGGCAAGAGAAACATTGTCCATTGAAGAAGCTTCTGCAGTTATCAAATCTACTGGCCAAATGATTGTAATTTCTATTGTCATCCATTCTTGAAGCAAATTGAGAAGATTTTACCTGTGGCTGGTTGTAGCTTTTGTTCACCCTTAAGACGGATTGCCCCTGGTTTACCTGATAGTCTTTGTTTTTTCTTGATGTAATTCGTCCCTGCTTTACCTGGTGATCTCCATTGTGCTTTTTCTCATTCCTTCTTGCTACATCAAGATAACTCTTTGAGGTGGATGCTTGCGATGTTTCTCCATTATATCCCAGACTTGTCTTGTTTAGCAGAGAACGTTGTACATTGATGATCTCATCCATAGTTTCAGATCCTTTGACAAACTTAAGATTAATAACCTTTTTTTTCTCAATTTCTTTTCTAAGGCCAACAATTTCACCTTCTAACTTTTCAAGAAATTTTTCCTTTTCATAAATTTGAAATTGTAGAGTATCAATGATCATATTTTTTTCTTCTATAAATGTCTTGAGTCAAGAAATTTCATCATAAAAGCTATCCACATATATAGCATCCATGTAATCATCATCTTCAAAGGCCATCAAAAGTTTATAGTCATTACCTCGTTCATCTTCATCACTATTTGATAGACCATCACTGTCTTCATGAGTGTAGTAGCTCTTCTTATTTGAATTCTGTTTCTTGTTCCATCTAATAGGTTCCTTTCCCTTGTCGATCTTATCCTTATGAGGACATTTGGCAGCATAGTGACCTACTCTTCCACAAGCAAAGCATTTGAAAGGCAACTTACCTCTGAACCGTCCAGTACCCCGTTGAAGATTTCTGACAAAAATTAATTCTTCTTCTTCTTCTAACCCATGTCCTGATTCATAGTACTCTCCTTTGCCTGAAGCCTTGAAGGCAGCTTCTCTCCTGTCAGATGGACCACCTTTACTCATTTCATAAGCAATTAGAATTCCATGCAGTTGTGACATTTTAAGATGCTCTAGATTCTCTTTTTCTTCTATAGAAGAAACTTTAGATTCAAACCTAGGTGACAAAGATCTTAGAACTTTTTCAACCACAACAGCCTCTTTTATTTCTTCACCCAAATTTTTCATACAATTAACAATCTCATCCACACGAAGAAAATAGTTAGCCACACTTTCATCATTATACATCTTGAGATTTTCATAATGAATCTTGAGGGTTTGAAGTTTTGCACGTTTTACCTGATCATCTGCTTCATAGCTCAGAACAATCTTGTCCCATATTTATTTTGCGGATTTATACTGCATAACTTTCACAAATTCTAATTGAGATAGGCATCCTAGAAGAGTATTAACTGCCTTGGCATTTGTTTCATATTTCTTTTTCTCTACTGGATCTGTAGGAGTAGCTGATGGAAAAGTATACCCTATTTCTATGATGTCCCAAACTTCAGTACCCAAAGATTGAAGATAGGCAGTAACTCTTGCCTTCCAATATATGAAGTTTGTCCCATCAAAAATTGGTGGCCTGATCGATGCTTCCCTTTCATAGTTGCTCATGATGATGGATCTTCCTTCAAGCGATTAAGCACTTTCAGAAGGACCTGCTCTGATACCAATTGTTGGAAATAATACTGAGAGGAGGGGTGAATCAGTATTATCAAATTATTTTCAATATGCCTTCATTCATTTATTGATCATTAACTTGTGTATAATAATGAGCATGAAACAAGGAAAACAAATAGTCACACCAAAGAACACCAGATGTAAGGTGGAAACCCAATGTGGGTGAAAACCACCTGCTGCAATATGTCTCTATCTTCTTTCAATTAGAAACTTCTTTTACAATGATTTTGTACTGGTTCAGTCCTTTACCAGTAAGGCTACAACCTACAGAGAGCTAAAACTCTCTCTCATTTTCCAGTCTCTCTGGAAGGGAGCTACAACCCCCTTTTTGCTCTTTTACTTCTTTAAGGACCACGTTTCATAAATTTTCAAACTGGATCCATGAACATAAAATAATCATCAAGTACATGAAAATCACCCAATCTCTTTATACAATGAACCAATGAATCACCCAACTCTTCAGAATGCTGTAAACAGAAAAGAATACTAGAAATCTAAACCCAGAACTTTGCTGCAGTAGATAAAGGACAATCAACAATAGTTTCAACATAAGACCACAACTTCACCAACAGGGGCCTGCGTATATCCGCAGCTCTTCTAAGACAAAACTGCGTAGATCCGCACTGGTTGTTCTTCTGCTCTGCGAACTTTTCTTCAGATCCGCACGTTCACTTCTGACTTTCTGCGTAGACCGGCACTGTGCCTTCTTCTCACCTGCGTACCTCGCACTTCGCGCTTGGCTATGCTGCGTGCGCCCCGCACTGTGCCTTCTCCTGTACTACATACCCCGCACTGCGCCTTTGACTGCGCTGCGTACCCACGCACTGCGCCTTTGACTGCATTGCGTACCCACGCACTGCGCCTTTGACTGCGCTGCGTACCCATGCACTGCGCCTTTGAATCGCCTGCTACTTCTGATTAGGGCCAATTTTTCAGTACACCAATGTGCCATAGTCAGTTAGATCCACAGATCTGTTCATGCACCCGAGAGATCACGACATGCCAATAGATTCACCTTAAGTTAAGTTATCTCCGTGAATTAGATATAGCTTTTAAAAAACCAATCACCCAAAATTTCAGATCTTAAGATATTCAATTGCCAAAGTTCAATTTAGCCAAGTGATATCCTTCCCTATTTATAGTCAAGCCCTTATTCACACCATGGGACAAAACCATCAATAACCAATACAAGGGATCCAAACCGGGGCTAAAATAGATCCTATACCATGGGCCAAAACCATAGCATCAGAGATCGGTGGGCTAAATAACACGGGCCAAACATAAGAAACCCCACGTGAGCGCGCTTTTTACTGCATGGAAGTGTGTGCACTAGGGTCCGCACCTTCTGTTCGGACAACCTACGTACATGACCGCAACTTTATGAACGACGTACTTGCGGGTCCGCACCTTTTGACCTGTATACCTGTGAACCTTTTATTTTCTTTATTTTGAGAGCCTGAACAAACCATTGTCACTTGAGTGAGTTTCCATCAAGTAAAACACCTGTATCATAGAGCCATACCAGAATCATAATGCCAACAATGGTGTTTCCAAGGAAGGCATAACAGTGGATCCAGAAAAGATAACAGCTATGATGGAGTGAGCATTTCCTAGAAATATGGATGAGGTAAGATCATTTATGGGACAAGCAGGTTATTATAGGAGGTTCGTCAGGAACTTCTCTAGGATTTCATATCCTATTACGTCATTGTAGAGGCAAGGTAAGAAATTTGAATGGACCAAGGAATACATAATAGTTTTGAGCAATTGAAGTAGTTGTTAACAAATACTCGATTTTTAAACATTGCAGATCCAAACAAGGAGTTTGTGGTGTGTATAAATTCCTACAAGAGAGGACTTGGTGGAGTCTTGATGTAGGAAGGACAGGTAGTGTGATATGAGTCACAAAAGATGAATGAGCATGAGTAGCATTCTCCAACACATGATCTTGAGTTGGCAGCAATCATCCATGTATTGAAGATGTGGAGGCACTATATTCTCAGCAGGAGGTTTGCATTGATGAACGATTATAGTGGATTGAGGTATATGTTTGACCAACTAAATCTAAATACCAGGAAAGGTAGATGGTTGGCCACGATAAGTGAGTTTGATTTTGAGTTCTAGTACATCAAGGGAAAGGAAAACATGGTTGCAGATACTCTTAGCAGGAGATTGTAGATGAGCAATAAAGCAACTATGAGTTCTTATGGGACAGACTTACAAGATCAAATTTTACCGGAAAGATAATAGGATGAAAGGTACATGGAGCTTAGGCAAAGGTTACAACAAGGCATAGATGATCAGGATGTGGACTATCATCTCACAGCAGATGGTTTGGTCAAATTTAGGGACAAGATCTATGTGTTGAATGTTAGTGAGCTCAAGAATACTATCTTACGATAATTCCATGCAAAAACCTATTCAAGGCACCCATGATACAAAAATACATTGACAATGGTGAATAAGTTTTATTATTGGTCGAATCTGAAGAAGGAATTGGTAGATTTTGTGCCTAGATGCTTAGATTTTCAGCAGGTAGAATACGAATGTAAGCATCCAGGTGGATTACTACATCCAATTCTAATTCCAAAGTGGAAATGGGAGGTCATTTCCATGGATTTAATCACAGGTTTTCTGATGACATCTAGACAACATGATTCCATCATGGTTGTGGTGGACAGGCTAACAAAGGTAGTGCACTTCATTCCAGTGAGGTTTACCTCTTTAGCTAGTGATGTAGCACAGCTCTTCATCAGAGATGTAACGAGGTTGCATGGTGTTCCATGGATGATTGTGTCAAACAGGGATGCTAATTTCACTTCTAGATTTTGGAAGGAGTTGTTTGTAGGTTTGGGCATAAAGTTGGCCTTCAACACAACTTATCATCACCAGATAGATGGAAAGACAAAGACAGTCAACAAGATATTGGAGGACATGTTGAGGATGTATGTGATGCATTAACAAAGTAGATGGGAGGAGTACCTTCCATTGGTTGAGTTTGATTACAAAAATGGCTATGAGGAGTCATTGAGGATGATTATGTTTGAGGAACTATATGGGCGGAGTTGTAATACTCCCATTAGTTGGAGTGATCCAGTGAATATGGTGTTGATAGGACTAGACATGTTGGCTGAAATGGAACACAAAATTTAGGTAATCAAGAAGAAACTACAGGAAACATAAGACAAACATAAAATTTATTTAGATCAAAATAAGATTTTTAAGGATGTTTCAGGTTGGGGAAAAGGTGTACTTGCACATCAATTCCAAGAAGATCTCCTTTAGCATTGGATCATGTGCCAAGTTGGCACCTTGGTTTTATGGACCTTTCAATATTCTTGAAAGGATTGGACTGATAGACTATCGACTTGCAATACCTCCAACAGTGAAAGTCCATGATGTTTTTCATGTGTCCTTGCTTAAGAAGTATGTTAAAGATGTTGATCATGTGATTGACTGGTTTGTACTGTAGGTGGATCCAAATCAATAACTCTAGCTGGAACCTCAATGTATTTTACGAACAAATATTCTCATGCTCCTGAATCGAGCAATCAAGCAGGTTAAAGTGCATTGGAATCACTTTGGGCTCGATGAATCTACATGGGAGATGGTTGATCAGACCTGGGTTATGTTAGTTCCTAGATTTACCTTAGGCTAAAAAGGTAGGATCCAGGGCCAACATCAAACCATGCTTAGCCTGGTAGCTAGCCCTACCAAGTCAAGAGAGGGCTCTCTCTGGGTCAATCTCAGCTAATTATGATCACTAAAGGCTTTAGATGACTGATTTTATTACTGATATTAGGCTAGGTATGTGTGTGAAACATTTTGATTGAGTTTAAAGATGTTTTGTTGGCTCAGATGGAAAGGCAACTTTTGGGTGTGGGGAATGAGGCTTGGTTTTGCAAATATCTTAATGGGGCAAGGTAGGCAAATGTTTTTGGCACTTCAAATTGAATGAACTGGAAGGATTAGATAGTTGAGGAGATGAAGAGGGCAATAAACTCATGGATCCTCTCAAAACAACTGAAAACATCAAACACTAAAGCAAACCCAAGGTAGAGCACTGCAATTTCAATGGATTCTACCTTTCTCCCTTGTTTGATTTAGCTAAGAAGAAACAAGATAGATAATGGTATAAAAAACACATACGTAAATTCACAATTACAAAAGAAAGCACTATACCAAGATAAATTTCCACATGAATCCCAAAGAGTGCTGCAAACCCTGGTCTCAATTCCTTAGCCAAAATGTTGATATGAGTGTATAATGAAGCTCAAGGCTTTCTCAAAAGTCCAACCATGTTAATGACTGAAAAAATACATAATATAGACAAACCATAGCTCATCCTAGCCTTTATGGGTTGAGCTCACATGTTTAGGAGCTGTTCCAACTAATTCTAAACTGAGAACTACAAATTAGGTAGTGGAACAACATGCCTCTAGAAACAAGGGAACTGATTCATTCAGTTTCAAACAACTTTTTAATTGATGAATCTACCTACAAAGTGAAAATTTGACATATTTACATCATGATACATCAATTTACATGAAATTACATCACATGTTTGACATTGAGAAAGAGAAAAAGTCAAACTATCAAAAGTAGGCAGAAAACAGAGCATTCTTGGTCAAACTAGGCCAAATTTCCTCTATGCGTCGCGCCTGATTTCTCTATGCATAGTGCCTGTTTGGAGCCACCTTTGAAGGCCATCCCAGTTTTCCAATTAGCTCCAAGTGTCCTTGTTGGAAAGGTCTTCCTATCTACTTTCCAACCTAGGTGGAATTGTTTAGTTTTGCCTCCATTTGCCTATCAAAAATCAAATCTCCCAAGACTGTTCAAAATGTGCAAAATGAGGCTGCCTAAAGGCAGAGTGCTATTATAGTCAGCTTTTGAAGGTCTTCCTCAACTCCGAATTGAGCTCATGATAGCTCATGGGAAATTTCTTTGTGTATAGTTATCATTTAATGCAGTAGGAAAGTCATTTTGCCAACCAAGCTATGAGAGAACTTGATTTTCCCAAGGTCACTTTAGAGGTACATCAATTCTCTTGAGGCAAATGTAGGTTTGAAATTTCTCTAAAACCATGACACTTGTGTAAAAATTGAAGGAGATTTTTCTTCCTTGGCCTATTTTGGACAAAAACCTCTCTCAGTTCTCCAAAATTCATCTTTTATTGCTCAAAAACATCATTGGAGTAAAACCTATCCCGATGTGGAACAGGGGATTTTTCTAAATGAAGTGAAATGAAGGGGATAAAGGGCTTCTAAATTCTTGAGAAATTTTTTGGAAGTAGGGAGGGATGCTATGAAGTAGGGGAAAGTGAAATTTCAAATATTAAGTGAGGGGAGGAGGTCCAAAAGGGCACAACACAGGCCTAGCCTAGAAAATTGTCAATTTGTAGCAAGAAACTAGGGTTTGTGCGAGAATGAGGAATTCAGGGGATCTCAGTGATGGGAAGTGTTTAATAAGGTACATTAAGGATAGGGGAAGGTGCCTAAACATCTGGACACAAGTTTTGCTAATGATTTGACCATCCAAGAGAAATTACCTTCAAAACCCTAGGAGAGGGAAATGAACCTTACCTAGGCACAATTGAAGCATGAACAAGGTGTAAATGACCAAGTAGAACTTGACATGATGAAGACAACCCTCTGAATGATGGTACACTCAACTGAATGGTAACATGGACCGACATTTGGACAATTTTGAAAGGAGTGAAAACAAACCCTAGACCTAATACCTAGTGACCAAATTTTACTTGAAGACTCACTGAAATGACAAAATTTGACCTTGACACCTTAAAATCACTTTGTAAGAGCATGTTTGATCACTGGAGGAAGGTTGCAAAGACTGAATCTAATAGGTTATGTAGCCTTCCTTATTTTTCAGTCAAGGAAAATCAGTTTGTTTGATATATATACTTGTATATGGATGTAAATGCCACCATGAGTTGTGTTATAAAGCTCCAATAAGCAGTATAGGTTTCATGTTGTTATGTTTCTCATGTTGGTTTTCTTTCATCACATTGATCATGGTAAATACTACATTGAGCTAAGTTATAAAGCTACATGGGTAGTATGTTTTTCTTTTCAGCAGTCTTGTTGGTTGTAGGTGTCATTGAACACCGAGGACAGTGTTCCCCCAAGGGGGAGGGTTTTGTAACAACTATGGTAAAAAATACATGTAATAAATTAATAAAGGAAAATTAATAACCAAGGTAATGGGACACATATTCTAGGATGAATGTTGGACAAAACATCCCAGTGTGGGTGTTCATTTGGTTTGTTATGGCTAATAAATTGGCAAAGGACATGGAAAAGACTTCGGAAATGTAAATTGGAAATAATTGGAATCTTATTATGAAAATAATGGAAATTAGGAGAAAGGAAGGTGAAAGGTCATAGGTTGCAGTTGAGGAGGAAAATGAAGGAAAATAATGGAAAATAAAGAAAATAGAGGCCTCATTAATAAAAAGGCTTTTGAGGATCAGTTCACAACCCTTTCTTCAATTCATTTTTGGATCTCTCTCTCTATTCTCTCTCTCTTTGTCATAATCTTGGACACATAGAGTATTCTTAGAGCATTCTAGCATTGGAGAAAGAAGGAATGAAGGAGAAGAAAGCAACAGGAAGCAAGGATCAAGCAAGGAAGAATGAGATTCAAGCGGCTACAATGGGATTTCTTGTAGGTATGTAGTTGCATGTATGATTTCCTTGCTAGTTTTCACATGCATGGTATATGCTTGTGTTTTTTGGCTCTCTTGCTAGCATTGGAAAGGTTCTTGCTAGGTGTGACAATGTCTTTTAGCCTTGCCTTGCCATTTCCATATAACTATGGTATGATGGGGTTTCTCTTACTTGGTTGAACTAGATTGTCGTATGGTCTTGAAATTGAGTGGGTGGTCTGATGGGAGAAACAAAAGGCCTAGGAATCCCTGGACTAGAAAAGGTGGGATTGCAGTAAAGCCTAATTGTGTATGCCCTCATTAGGCATAGGAATTCTCAACTAGTGAATGACGAGATATACGGTAAACTGTAGAGGGTGGAGCCTCATTGGGCCTATGAATTTATTGTACCAACTGCAACAACCTCCAAAATTGTGGCCTGCATCCAAATGTTGGAGCCCTCCTTGGATTTTTCCTTGATGGTTGCAAATACCCAGGCTCATTCCACAACCTCCTGTCGAGTCTTTACACCTTTTTTGCTTGATCGACCAATAGTCGACTTTTGGCATGTTGATTTATATGTCAGGTTATCAATCTTGTTCTAGAACTTTTGAAGGCTTTTCTTTGTGTGCATGTGTTGTTTTCATTCTATGAACATCAGTTGTACTCACACACAAAGTTGTAAACACTATCGGGTAAGTGTCATCATGGTCGTTCGAAGATCTATCTCAAGTGTCGTACTTGTTTCTCTTAACCTTTAAGATAGTCTCATTGAGTGCATGTTTGTCTTGTTGTTTTGAGGAGTCCTGTCATTGAGTCATGCTAGGTGTCTAATCACAATGTAATGTATGAAAAAGTTCACTTGCTCTCACACATAGCCTTGTTTCCTAAAAATATTTCAACCGGAAAACCCTCCTTTAACCGAACCTTGACCAAGTTGCACTGTGGAGTTTCAACTCTCAGTGACCCTGCTTGGCTACTCAAAACTACACAGAGCCTGAGGCTATCCTATGGGGCAACCTACACTGCACAATCTTAGAAGTGAGCAAGTTGACTATCTCCGGGAATTGCACAGAAGTTGTCCCCAAGTTTGATCCAATCTACGCTTCTTACAATATCGCTCATCAAGCCTCCCTATGGGCTACTAGAAACCTGAATTTCATTGTGACCCCAGGCTGCACTTCTCTCCAAAAATGTATAGAGATGTTCGGTTACCTACCCTGCACTTCTTGTGGAAACTATGAAGTCATGTGAGTTAGGCCTCTTCTGCATGGCACTGCACTATTCCAAAAATTGCGTAGATCTCACTAGAAGGCCCCCCTGCTGGCTTGTTCTGCTTTGTCTCTGAAAATTGCTTAGTTTTAACTAGAACTCTCCCTACTTCCCCGCTCTGCACTCTTCCAATAAACTACATAGTTATGCTGGGAAGGTACCTGCTGCCTATCCAACATTGTCCCTCAAAATTGTGCAGTTGCGATCAAAAATTCCCCGCAGCCTAATTCGGACTTGCTATGGAAAACTACACAAAAATGTTGGCCAATGCCTTCTACTACCCACTTTGTCTTTCTTAGAGAAACTGTACAGATTCCCAACTGGACCCCCAGATGACCTACCCATTCCTCATCCTAAAAACTATGGAGTATTTCCTAGCAGTTCCTCCTGACACCATGTTTGTCTTCCTCCCAAGAACTGCACAGTTCTACCTTGCAACTGTCACTACTATCCTAGATTACGCAAATTGGCCTCCTAGTGACATCTACACATTTTTCCAGATAGTTCTCTCGAGCCTCTCTTCTTGGCTGGAGCTATGCTTTACATAGTTTCAGTACCTTGACATCCCTCCTAGTCACCTACACTTCAAATGGAAAACAATGCATCATGTTAGACTAGGAGGTTTTTTAGATTTGATGTCATCTCTTCATGTGTGATTACACGAATAGGTACATGATGACACATGGCGCAACGATGAACAGGGTGAATAAGGAGTGCATGCTAGAATATTTTTTCGCAGTTGAATGAACATATGAAGCACATTAAGCAACAAGTGAAAGGGACACAAAGACATGCGCCATCAAGTAAAGACCAAGACGATCGAAGAGTTCGCACACTTTGCCATGCGTAGGTGAAAACATGATACACCGAGAGTACACCCATCACTCAGCAGCATAATAGCTCAACACATACACCACAGTTAGCCAGTACATGTCAGTAGCATCATGAGTTGTCTCGGCCACATCACTACTATGGGCCATACTTGTTGTAATCAAATGTAATGTAATGTGAAAGTCCAAGAGACACACATATAATTTGAAGAGTCATGTAAGTAAAAAAGTCATAGGAAGTCCAAAAGTCATGAGGGAAGTCAAAGAGTCAGAAGGGTCAAGTATCACCCTTGGCTATATATACCCCCTCATTGTATAAGCAAAGAACTTTTCACGTTGGCTCCTCCTACATAGCTTTGAGAGTCTATAGTCTGTTCTTTGAGGAGCAAGGAGCAGCACCAATGTCCCACTACTAGGGCTAGTGATGTATGGTGTACAAATGTGTCTTGGAACTTTTTCTTAATTCAGAAGCCTATCTCAGGCCAACACATTTTCATGCATGTTTTGTATCCATTTGTAAGACTATTCTTTAAACGTTTGTAATGCATGTTTCCTTAACCTGTACTAAGATAGTCGAACTACTTTGGTTATTATAGTACTTACATTGTTGAAGATGCGTTGTATTGTTTGCCACTGCTGTCTCATTTGTGTGGACTACTCCACTGGATATTAGACAAATCATTATTTTGTTTTCTTGGTTTTAAACACTGTCACCCCCATGTGGACTAATCCGTTGAATGATGTACATGTTTTCTCTTGCACTTTGGTTTTAAAGATTGCCACATCTGTTGTCAACTATTCTGTTGGATGCTTGATATACCCTTGTTGTTTCATGTGCGTCTCTCCCTAGGTGGTACTTCTACCTCTCCTCTAGAGGCTCACTTTTACCCTCTCCTTTATAGTAAGAGAACCAAGACACAAAGTTACATTATGCACTCACCAAGCATACTCACCTCGTTTTCTTGAAGTTACAAGAATAACACTCTGATGCGCTGAACAACAAGAGATAAGGAAAATATCTAAGATAATGGAAATCGCTCCATCATACTGGATGGGACTTCTATGCCAAATGGTGTAAGGTCTAGTTGGGATTTCATACTGGGGAAAATCCCCTGAATATTGTCCTGTCCAACACCGTCAACATTTCTAGTGCTACAAGGAGGGCCACTAGTATTTTATGATTGAATGTCCTCTTAGCCCCATTTATCCATCATCTAGTCAAGGAAGTAACACGAACTCCCTCTCTCCCACAAGAAACTATGAAGTTGGCTACTCCTCACCTCCCAGACCCGAACAGGAAATTTCATATCATCACATCCATGTTGTCCATCCCATTCTCCATCAACTTTCCAAAGTTATTGGACTGATTCCAAGAGTACACACTCTTCCCTCTATGCAGAGGAAGTAAAAGAGTACACCCACGAGAGTGGTAGTCTCATCTAATTAAGAAGTAATCCTCACCACTCTTGAAGAGCTGCCAGAAGTTGTTGAGAACGAAGAGGAACCTCCTATTTTTCTAGAAGGACAAGAAGTTAACAGCTTACTCTTTGGCTCAGGTTCTGTCTAAGGTAACAGAGTGTTATCAGGAATAGTTTCCACTCAGAGCTGCTAATCCCACTAAGACTGGTAGCTATCTTAGAAGCAAACAAACTAAAACTACTTTCGCTTTCCTTTACGAGAACTAGATAAGAGGGGAACAAAGGACACCAACCTCAGTCTTGCGCTTGGTTCCTTGCTTAGTTCCTCTCTCTTCTGACAGATCTTTGCTGCTCCTCTTTCGTGTACTCAGCTTCAAAGAGCACCTGTGGAATTAAAGCAGCATAATACTATCGAAGAACAAAGATCTACAATCATAAGAAATACAGGACCAGATATGTATTGGCCACACAAATGCATATATCATCAAACATACAATAATGTAGAAGAAAAATTGAATAGCCTTATTAATATCAAGAATAGCAAAGAGGATTACAACCAATTTTTTTGACCCAGCATCATCCTCTAGCATGAAAGCCCTTCTTCACCTCATGTAAAGCTTAGATCACCCAACATTATGATGTTGCACCAGGAAACCAACAACACTTCCTTACAAGATACAAGATTCCAGCCTCTGGATCTTTGTGATGAGGGATCCATTTATATAGATGATTGTTAGGGAGGTTG
>APFE031013201.1:1305-11423 GCA_000404065.3 Pinus taeda | reverse complement strand
TGAAAGATAAGCCATTCATGATAAAGAGAGCATAAATTAGTTAGCATCCAACTTATAAAACTACACTAAAACTAGTCTAGAAAAACAGAATAAAGAGGGCAGCATAATGAATAAGCCAACTGCAACTACCATTAGACATTAAAGCAAATACACACACGTGAAAATAAATCCCGGGCTAAAAGAAACCTGTAAGGAAATAACACTGATCAGCTTGAAAGAAAGGAAAACAAGTGAAAGAAACTATACATGCTTAAGGAAATGAATAAGCAAAGAAAAAGATACTGCACATAAAATACTTTACAATGGCAGAAATGAGCAGAGGCCCTCTGTCCATTCAGCCACAAGAAAAATCAAAGATCTGGAAACTTCAAAACAGTGCTAAGTCTATTTCTTCATTTGCAGAAAATGTACAAAACAGAGTGCTAGGATAGCACTAAAACACAGAGTTCACAATGCTCTTAAATGTAACACAGGTTCATCAAATTACAACTGATAAAAAGTCTAATGAGCGTACACAGATGCAACTATTTATAGAAATTTCTAGGATAGCCTATTCGTGCAACTGTTTAACTGAAAAACAATAAACTGTTATGCGTATTCATGGTTTCTTGACACTTCATACGGCTGCGTGGATGAGTTAGTGGTTCTGTCGTCATGGGTAATGAATCCCATGTTGGATCATGTCCCCTGCCATCTGTAGAACGTGGACAAATCACCGTTTAGGATGACGTGACCAAGCAGCTCACAATCACCGTTAAACTGCCTTGAGTTGACCGTGACTTACCTAGCTTTGACCGTGGATAAAGATGACGTGGATGGCTGGAAAAATAGGACAGGAACCTCGAGCACGTTGACACCTAAGTGCCCATGTGGCTCATCTGGCAAACCGACACGTGGAACATTGCATTTAACAAAAAGGCTGCAAGATCTTCAGATAGCTGCAGGATCATCAGATAGCTGCGGGATCATCAGATAGTTGCGGGATTCCTGCAAGTAAGTCAAAATCTAAACAAATAGTCATCCATTAGCAAAACTTGCTTGATCATGCTTAATAACACCTAATGTAATGATCTGGTTGGTTTTATGGTGAAAATGAGGCAAAAGTGAAGGAAAGATAAGGAAAGATTGAGGAAAATGGTAGATAAGTAGGTGTAGAATAGAGGCTCTACAGCACATCCCCAAGTAGTGGACATATTCACAAGAGCAAATTGGATGAAATTTTTTGAGAAATTATGAGGGTTTGATTAGGAAATTTCTCAAGAATTTGCCCACTCCTTGATCCCTCGCACCAGAACACATGCCACTATCACCTTTAGAGACCTTTCCATGGAGATAACCCCTGAACTTATTAGTAGGGTCACTACCCTTCCTCTTGGATTGCGTTGGAGTAAGGATGAGAAACCAATTGGCCAAGCTACTAAGAAAAACTTCTTACAAAACAATGAAACCCCTGAAGAAGATAAAAATGGCATAAGAAAGGCTAGCATACCATATCCTTGGGATGAGGTTAGCTACCAAATAATCAAGTATATTTCCTATGAGGGGAGGTACAACATTGTCTATGGTTATGACTTTAGAATCCTTCATGAATTAAGGTATGGCATGGACACTCCAGCCCCTCAAAAGCTCAACATCCCCTACTTCCTCCTGCAGTCCCTCATTGACTCCAGTACTAAAGTAAAAGTAGGAAATCCAGAGTAGCTAGCTCACCATGGGTTAATCAAAATTTTAGTGGAAGAAGCCCTCCATACATTTACACTGCCTATAGCATGGGAATCTTCGTAAACATGACAGTTGAACATGACATAAAGACCCTGACCTATGATATCATTCCTACTGGAAGTGAGGAGGAAGAGCGGCAAGGGGGAGAAGGTGAAGCAACTGGTGAGTTAGAAGAACAAGAAGGGAAGAAGGAAGAAACCAAGATAGAGGAGGAGAAAGCTGAAGAAACAAAGCAGGAGGAAATAGAGTAAACGGAGAGAGAAAAAGAGGTAAAAAAGACAAAAGTGTGCCGTGATACTCTAGAAAGAGAGGTAGTAGCTACTCTCATTGCCCTCAGCACACAAATTAAGCCAAAACAGAAGAGGAAGAGGTAGACCTCAATATATTTCAAGGTTAGGAAGAGCACAAGAATCAAATAGGGAAACCCCAGCCTTCTTCAAAAGTGCCAATTATTATTGAAGATCCACCCTCTGCCCAAGGAAAAGAATCCCCTTCTAAGGCACCTATCACATATGAAAGGGGGACTAAATCCCCCACATGGAAAGAAAAGGTAGAACTACAGGACCCAAAAACAGTCCTACAGGAGGCATAGACAGTTCTACAGGAGACCTTATCAAAACTACAAGAGACCTGAAATCTTGAGAAAAGGGTAGAAGGACAACCACATGGAAAGGAGGAAGAAACAGAGCTACAAGAACCTAATCCCCAGCCCAGTCTTGGCTCCTACTACAATCTTATTAAGGGGGGAAGCATAATTCCACAAAAATTTGCAATTCCACTATTCTTTGAATTCGAGAAAGAAAGAATAAGGACCCATAGGTGGATGAAAATAGCCAAATCCAAGGAGGATGAGGATATTGGCCATATGGACGACAAACTCATAGAAATGGGCAGAGAGTTGAGTGTTATCAAACATAGAGAAGCGATTACAAGAAGCCAACTTGAAACAGAAAATGAATTGCTAAGAAGACAGCTACAAGAGAAAGAGACCCAACTGGCATGCATGGCCAACTGGTCCATGGAAGCATTGCAATGTAGGACACCATCAAAATTCTATGGCCTGTATCTCAAGGACTAATGGTTGCAATTTCAGATAAAGACTTTGGCACAAAGAAGCGCAATGCCTTTCCAAGATTACAGGCAGTTTATGGACCTGTGTGACCAAAGCACATAAGATGATAAGGCAAAGATGGTAGAATTCAGCCTGCATAACATGGCCCTCACAGACATGAATGTGTGGGACCCTAATGCCAGGCTAGGGGACCTACAACTAATTTCCATGGTCTCATGGATGAACCATGAAGAGTTAAGGGCAATAGAAATAAGAAGGTTGATGATAAAGGAGCAGAATGAGCCATTAATGATCAGAGCTGAGCCATCAGACCCCATGGCACTCATTAGCACACATAACCTGCTTGCCCATAATCTTCATATTTCCCCTATATATATAAGTGATCGAGCACAAGCCATTGCACATTTTGAGGATATGGAAAGGTTACTTGGGGATGACTGTGTGCATGCATGTATGAGGAGATGGAATACCTTACCACATAGTCTATAGATTAGGGAATATCATTCCCCAATGAGGATAAGGGAGGCATTAAGGAGAGTGCCAATGTATAAGCGCTCCATGCAGAGGCTGATGGTCAATTGGAATGCCCTCAAATTGAGTCCTCCACTACTGCTAGGCATGCTGGAAGGAAGAAGAGAAGGAGCAGTGGGAAGAAATAGACAGGAAGGCATGATCCTATGACAAGGAATAGGAGACCACATCAGAAGCATGGATGCTAGGGAGGCCACCAGGGCCATAAAAGATGAGGACATGGACTAGTTGCTCAGAGGATGAACAACACTTTTAGTACGGTGTGATGATGAGCCCCATCAATGTGTAATTATATGGGCTCATTTCACCTCCTCACCTAGTCAAATCAACAATTCTCTTAGTTTATTGTATGATTTTATAATTATATTTATGATTATAGAGTGAGTTGAGTTAGTTATGATGCCATGTCATCTAATATGTGTTTAATGCAGATTATTGATGAATTTTGTGGTCAAAGTTAAGGATCTAGTGGACAAATGGCAGCAATAACTCGAAGTGGACAAAGGAGAGGACTTATAGGAGGGATTCCCCCTCATTTATTACTCCTCATTTTGAATTCCCCTTCATTTAGCTCGGAGTACAAGCAGCCAAGTCATGCATTAGCAGGCAGCCGAGCAAGTGGAGGATGACTGATGACTATCTCGAGTTTTGGGAGCCAAGCCTCCTTGATTTTAAGGAAGTTGTTGGTAGCTTCATTTTTATAAGTAGAGGGGCCTAGGGCCTCACTAGGGTCAGATGTTTGTTGGATTCTTGTTGTACTTTTGCTTATGTAAACTCTGCTCAACTTCGAGCTTATTATTTTGACAGTTTCATGTAATCTTGTTATTATTTTGGAAATAAAGATGAAATTCGTTTTGAGTTAGCAGTAAGTTACCTCATAGGGCTGAAGCTCTTGGGTTAGGGCCCAATCTAAGTAGCCAAGCTCCTCTTTACTTGTATTTGTATGTTTTATTTTAGTTGTAGATTAGATTGATGTTAGATGTATTTCTTTCATGGTTAAGAATAGGTTGCTTTTGATGATTCAGTAGTTTTCTTCCATTTTTGCTTTCTATAGCAGGATAAGCAGTGGTAAAGAAAATATTAAAAATGTTAGAAACAATTCCTTGGTCTCTCTTCCTCCCTTTGGGACCATGATCTAAGGCAAAGACCCTCTTGTTGCCCCAAAAACATAGATTTTCCTCATTCATAGGACTTTTAGTGTTTACAGCTTTTTAGTTGGTTAATAGTCTAGTTTTGCTTTGCTTCAGAACTTATTCATCATGCTCACTTCTTCATTTACAATAGTCCTCTTTCATGCTTTCCTTTCTTGCACCATTTCTCAGCATTTCCTTTCATAGATCACAGTTTAGATTAGTTCGATGGAAAACTCTGTATTTTTCTAGATGCACTTATTTCATCACTTGGTTCATCTCTTTGGTTGACTCTCAATTGTCTACGTAATAGATATCTTCTAATAGAAGGTCAGATTATCATCCATCCCATCCTCCACCTCATCCATTCCCTACAGGTCGCCCAAGTCTCCCCTCAATTCTGCCTTAGTTTCCTGCATTTTCCATAGAATTCCTTCCTCTCTCCTTGAGAAAATCCAATCATCTTTCTCTCTCCTAATGATTATTGGAAGACCCTAGGTGCCCTAAAACCTCATTCCAACCTTAATCCACCTTTTCCACCCACTCTGACACCCTCAAAATAGCCAAAACTACTCTCAGCCTCCTCCTGTAGGGCTCTTGTAGAACGTTGTTTTTCCTCCTGTAGATTGCTTGTGTCCTCCTGTAGATTTTCCTGTAGGCTTTCTTTTGAAGGTTGAGTGTGGGAAAAGCCTCCAGAAGGCCACCTGAGACCTCCTAGGATGCAACCACACCATCCTACATCCTCTCAAGCCCCAAAACTGCCTTTCAACACCACCTATTCACTGCCACATGCACAAACAATAAATCACATACATGTCAAATTCACATGAAAATACCTAAAAATAAAAAAAGATATTTTCTACTCATCTACTTTCAGAAATAGCTTAGTTAGATGTTGTTTACTTCTTTGAATAGTTAGATGGCATTATTTTCATGGTTTTCATAGTGCTTTCTGCAAAAGTAGGATTAGTTGGTTAAGTAGGATTTACTTGGTTTGCTTTACATTTCAGTCTTTCTCCTTTTTGCAGTTAGAGTAGTATCTTTAGAGTAGTCTTTCTCTCCTTTCATCACATATAGAGCTTCTTCTGGAATCCATAGAAGTTGTCTTGAGATCCTAATGATCTTGCGCCAGCTGACCAAGTGACAACCTGCAGTAAGAACTAGTACTTGTGCATACAACATCGTTGCTTCCAAGTTTGTTACGAACTACTGGGTTGATAAGCGTAAAGAAGGCAGCCCAGGAGTTGTAGCATTATTGTTGCAACATTGGTGCTCACCAGGTACCCCGAAAACCCATCTATGAACAAGTAGGCTTCCTGCCCTCCAATGTTGCCTAATACTTCATTGGTAAATGACATCGAGAATGGATCATGGACACACGAATCATTAAGCTTCTACAGGTCTATGCAAATCCTTATCTTGCCCTTCTACTTCTTCTCCTAAACCACCATTGGGCTCACCCAATCAGATTCCTCAAATGGCTCTATGATGCGTGCTTCTAGCATCTTATCTAGCTCTAGGAGAACCTTTTCCTTATATTTTGGATTAAGGCGATACGACCTCTATTTAACAGGCTTCACATCTGGCTTCAGAATGATTTTCATAACGCCTAAATCATTAATTATGCCCTTCAAATCTGAAAACTTGGTAGGGAAAAGATCATGATATTCACAGAGTAACTCAACAACTTTATTGCAGTAGCATCATCCCAATAATCTCCAATATTTACAAACTTCGGTTCTGCTTTAGTCCCAATGTTTACTTGCTTTGTTTTCACCGGTGCAATGATGTATGGGTTGTCTATTTGTGGATCCTCAACTTCGTGATGCCCTTCTTGTTATAGACATTTTTTGGCACTTCAACCCCAATCATAAATGTCCATAAACTGAGGGCTCCTAAGTCCCTAAAAGTGTTGCTTCACTGCCTAAAGGAACAAGGTCAACTGATTACATCATCTCCTAGACGTTCTCCACTGAAAATTGCTCATAAATGGTCAAAACTGGACCATATTGAAATCTCAATGTAGAGGGTGTGATGCATATCACCTTCCCAATGTACAGGGTGTGATGCATACTGATTTTCTCCTCTGTAGGGTGCGATGGTTGGGAATGGAAAAATGGTAGGGACAAAAATGCGAGGTGGAAGATCATGGAATCTTCCAGAAGCTTCCTCTCTGACACTTGCCTCTCCATTTTCGACCAAAGATGAGTAAGTGATCATCATTCTCCAAGTGGAATCAAGAACTATGAGAGAGAAGACATTAATCAAGATCCCAAAAGATGACTCACCTCTCTGTAATCATCTATATATGGATCCCTCATCACAGAGATCCAGAGGCTGGAATTTTGTATCTTATAGAGAAGTGTTGTTGGTATTCAGGAGTACATTCACAGTGTTGGGTGATCTAGCTTTGCTTGAGGTGAAGAAGGGCTTCTTAACTAGAGGATGATGCTGGGTCAGAGCACATGGTTGTAATCCTCTTGCTACTTTTCATTTGAATAAAGCTATTCTTGTTTCCTTCCACATTCTTGTGTACTTGTTTATATATGCATGTATATGGTTAATACATATCTGATCCTGTATTACTTATGAATTTAGATCCTCATTTCTTGCATAGTAGTATGTTGTTGTGATTCCACAAGTCCTTTTGAAGCTGGGCAGGCAAAGAAGAAGCGACGAAACTCTATCAAGAAGGAGAGGAAATCGAGCGCAAGACTCAGGTTGGCCCTCTTGGTCCTCTCATCTCTTTTCATAAAAGGAAATAATAGTAGACTTTGATTGTTTGTTTCTAAGATAGCCATCCATCTTAGTGGGAATAGCAGCATTCGAGTGGACACTATTCCTATATAACAAAATGGCGACTCCGCTGGGGAGCAACTAGATTACTTGTTAGCTTATCTATCCTTGTTTCTTTTATAAACATACAGGCGGAGCCTGAAGTCAAGCCAGCTAGCCTTCGAACTGCATTTGTCCTACAAATGCAAAGTAGATCAATGCTGCTTCAGTCAATCTCTCTGTTTTGTTTATGAATTAAACAATAGATCTGCAAGCAATCTAATTTCCCTAAATGGTGGCTCTAGTAACCTCTTAGATCACCCCTGTGTTTTACATACACTGATCTTTACTTATTCAGCCTAAACACCTGAACTAGATTGCAAACTGTGAGTGAAATCTCATTCAAAGTCTCACACTGCTACCATCGCACCCTGCCTTCAAGGCAGCCTATATGCATCGTACATCTCGAGTGCAATAGGTGCGATGCATACTGAGTTCACAGTGTAACAGGTGCGATGGTCAGGGAGGATTAAATTTACCCTCCGACTGTGGATTTTTCTCACTGTTTTTAGTCTTATTCAAGAGTTTTGTTGTCTGTAGTCAGTGTACTTCTGTGAAAACCCCCTTCTCTTGCATTATTCCGCCTCCTTAATGCAAAGAACTATAAATGTTTTTTATGTATTGTGCATCGTTTTAATTCTCTTTTGCAAAAAGTAGCATAGTCGAATTGTCGTCTCTAGATCTGAAAGTGTCGTAGCTATCGTTTTCAATTTTAGAAAGTAATCCCATTGTTTTGGATAGTCGATTATACAGTTACTGTTGCATAGGATTTGAATTATTAGTTTTAAAGTGTCGAAAAAACAATTTTCATTTCAAAATCGCAAAGTGTCTCTCTTGCTTTCACTTCATTTTGAAAAAGATTTTTTTTTAGTAATGTCGCTTTAAAAGTAATTCATTTTTTCACATAGCTTTCTTAACATCATTCACACGTTAAGAGAGCTAAAAAACAAATACATGCATGTGCATTTGCATTTTGAATGCTTGGCTTGATTTAGGACTGTGCATTTTAACGTGTGCTCTGTGAAGAAAATATTCTTGATTGTCTTCCCTTTAGTAGCTAGGATTTTCATTGCTGAAAGAAGATAAAACATTTGTTTATCATCTTAGACTGCATTTTAGGAATTATACATACATCACATGGTGAACCTGAAAGACAAACTGTTAAGCAAGATCAACTTAAAATAAATTCAATGAATCTAACAACACTTTGGAACTTAACGCACAACATCTAGAGGTCTAGGATAGAGACGTATTCCGACGTCGTAAAGCCTAGTAACTTTTGCTTTCAGTGTTGGTTGGGTGATTCCTCCACTCTGAGGGGGAAAGTGCCAGTACGGACTTGTGCTCCCATGTACCGTCGCGTATATACTGGGAGACCACAATAGGTTGCATCCTTTATCCTCAGGAAGTCGTGTCTGCTGCCCTATCGATCGTAATGCACCGAACACAACATTCAGGAAGATTGACTACCGTATCGTAAAAAGTATTGTGCAGTTTTACGATTGGTTTGGTAATCCTCTCTGCCTAGATCTCCAGAGAAGTCCATTTTGCTCCTTTTCAGACTCCTTAAAGGAAAAGGTCCTCTGAGCACTTGTCACTTCAGGCTCAATAAAAATCGAAGGCGACTAGAGTCATCTTTTGTTTTTTCTCGACTCTTTAAAATTGAAAAAACAAGTTCTATCCAAGCGTCTAAAAATTTATTTTAAATCGAAATAACATCACAACTTTCCCCGTTGATCTTCTGGTTGAGAATATGGAGTCTACCAACCAAGGATTTCCCCATGAAGGAGATCCTAGTTCCTTCTCCTCTTAGGGAGATGTTGGTCCACCCCATATGGCCACTTTGTCACTTCCAGAATTGACAATTGGTTTTCCCGTCTGGCTCTTCTCTACCTCTGTCGTTCAGAATCCCGTAATTCCTGAACAGTCTAATCAACAACTAGACGACACTAGAGTTTCCTCCCAACCTTCTACTTCATCTGATTCTCCATCTCCTCCTTCCTCTTCGCTTGATAAAGCCGATAAGGCCAAAAATCAAGTAACTGAGAAGAAGAAGCAGAAAGAGAAAAAGGAAAAGAAGAAAAAGGAACCAAAATTGAAAGGGAGCAACTGAGTATTGTCTAGCAAAAATTCACACACCGCACAGTCAAAACCTAAATCTCCTTGTGTCATTTGTAATGGAGACCACTATCACCGAGATTGTCCCTGCATCCCTCGGATCTTAAGGGACTGGTCTCCTCGTTTGCATAATTCGGTAGCATCAACCTCTGGCGATCATGTTGAATGCTCACCATCAACCAGTGAAAGTGAAGTGCATGAACAAATAAGGAATCCTAAACTTCCTTGTAAGTTGTGTGAAGGCGATCATGCCGTCCACCGTTGTCCCTTCCTTGACGAGGCTAAAAGAGTTTTGGATAATCATACGGTTTCACCACTACGACTTCCTCCTAGATATCAAAAACTCTTGCCAAGCCCTCCACTGGTTGAAAATCCAACTGGCCTGTCTTTGTGGTCAGCCGAAGCACCTATCATTGAAAATGAACCCTCTGAATCCATACCAGATGAAAGTCAAAGGTTCGATACGTGTTGGGTTGTGTTATATTATTTCCACATAGTTAACAGGGGGTTTGAGGGGTACCCGTAATCCCACTTTATGGGGTCCAGGGTAGCGCCTCAAAAAATTTTGATTTTGGACACTATGTTAGGTTCGGCGGACCCACCTATGATTTTGTGCATGATTTTCGCACATGTTTTTTGGACGCAATGGTTTTCGGTCCATGGTTTTGGACGCGATGGTTTTCAGTCCATGGTATTGGATGCTTTGGCAT
>APFE031013200.1:9439-34914 GCA_000404065.3 Pinus taeda | reverse complement strand
GAATCACCCAACTCTTCAGAATGCTGTAAACAGAAAAGTAATACCAGAAATCTAAACCCAGAACTCTGCTGCAATAGATAAAAGGCAGCCAACAAATACTTCAAGGAAAAGTCTGCAACTTGACCAATATAAACCTGCGGATATCCGCAGCTCTTCTGTGTCTAACCTGCGCAGATCCGCACCTGATATTTCTTGTGCTCTGCGTACTTTTGCTCAGATACGCACCTGCATTGTCTGTCTAACGGTGTACCTCCGCATTGTGTCTTCTTCTGTGCTGCGTACCTCGCACTGTGCCTTCCGCTTCTCTACATACCCCACGCACTGCACCTTCTTCTTCACTGCGTACCCCGCACTGCGCCTTCTTCTGCGTTGCGTACCCCCACACTGTGCTTTCTCCTGCACTGCATACCCCCGCACTTATGCCATGGATCGCCTGCGAACTTCTGATTAGGGCCAAATTAACAGTCCTCCAATGTGCCACAGTCAGTCAGATCCACAGATCTATGCATGCGCCCGAGAGATCACGACTTATCAATAGATTTGCCTTAAGGTTTCTCCTTGATTTAGATCTAGCTTTAAAAATCAATCACCCAAAATTTCAGATCTTAAGATATTCAAATTTCATAAGTGTGTAGCCAAGAGATCTCCTTTCCTTTTTATAGGCAAGCATTTCACAATACCACGGTCCAAAACCATAATAACACAATACCATGAACCCAATACTTGGGATCAATACTTGTAGATGCAAAACCACAGACCAAAACCAGAGGATCAAATATGTCGGGCTAAATACCATGGACCATTCATAAAGATTCCCACGTGCACGCGCTTTTATGCATTGGAGAGAGTGAAACTGGGGTCCGCATCTTCTGAACGGAGCACCTGCGTGTATGTCCACACTTCTTGGTCGGCGTACCTGTGGGTCCGCAGCTTCTCATAGGATCACCTGTGGGTATCTCTTTTTCATAATTTTGAGTGCCTGAATTGAGATCTGCCACAAGAGTGAGTTGCCATCAAGTACAACAGTTGTACCATAGAGCCAAACCAGAATCATAATGCCAACAGGTATTGACTTTATTACATGTAACCCTCACTCAGCCAAGGGGCATGCAAATATCATCCTAGCGGTAGATTATTTTACTAAGTGGGCCGAGGCGATGCCTACATTTTTGGTAGACGGCAAAACTGTTGCAACTTTCATTTTCAATCATATAATTGTTAGATTCGATGTTCCTCAAGCTATTATTACTGATCATGGAAGTCATTTTCAAAACATCATGATGACTGAACTGACATATTAACTTGGCCTGCGTCATGATAGTTCTACTCCATATTACCCACAGGCTAATGGTCTGGTTGAAACTATCAATAAAGTTCTAATCACTATGATCCAACGAATCATTGGTATTCATAGGTCGAATTGGCATAACATGTTATTTTCAGCACTTTGGGCATATCGAACCTCAGTAAAAACATCAACTGGTTTCACTCCTTTTCAACTAGTCTACGGTTTGGAAGTGGTGTTACCCATTGAATGCAAAATTCCGTCATTACAATTATCCATAGAATTACTCCCAACCACTTTTGAAAAAGAGAAACATTTTTTGTACTTAGCTCAGCTAGATAAGAATCGACGCAATGCTGCATTAGCAATCGAGGCTCATGCGAAATGAATAAAATCTCATTACGACTAAAATGTTACACCTCGTAATTTTTCGGAAGGAGACCTAGTTTTACTATACGATCAAGCAAATGATAAGCTAGGGGCTGGAAAATTTGTACCTATGTGGCATGGTCCTTATATTGTTAAGCGAAAGCTGGCAAAAGGGGCCTATGAATTGGTAGATTTTGACGATGTCTCTTTGGGTAAACCCAGAAATGGGCTTTATCTGAAGAGATATTATGCTTAAATTTTGGTGTGGAGATTTTTGTTAGATTAGTTTCTTATAGCTAGTGTGTTTTAGACTAGGAAAGTGTGCCTAGTATAGAGAGTGCTTTTATCATTATTCTTGCTTATCTTGATTTTACTCTGGATATTGCAGATGTTGACATCTCTTCAAACATACATTGGTTTTGCTGATGGTGCTTGCCATAGTACACAGAACATTTCTTCCGTAGCTTGGGTTATCTATTCACCCTCTGATGAGTTAGTATCTACGCATGGGGTAAGCCTCGGTCAAACAACGAATAACATTACAGAGTATAGTGCAGTGATTGAGTTATTATTTGAATCCATCTCATTTGGGATTTGGAGTTTGATTGTTAGGTTAGATTCTGAACTCATTGTATTATATCTTAACAAAGTTTATGCCATTAGAAATCCAGTGTTATTAAGATTATTTTTTAGAGTTCGTCTCTTGGAATGTGAATTTGATTACATCGAATATCAGCATATTCCAAGACATTTAAATACATTAGTAGATGCAGTTGCTTCTCGTATGATAACTAGACATTTGCAATAATCAAAACAATAAAATTAAAACAAATTCAATAACATGTTACACAAGATAGCCAGTAATAGTGATATATCATAACATAGAAGTGTGTCAAAATATAATCGTCTTCAATCATAGGTTGAAAAAACACCTTATGATCAGCAAAATGATAGTATAAAAAGACAAAAATGTCGTGTGAGTCTACAAAAGCGATCATCCTATCCCTGGTGATGATCACGATAAGAAACCACTACTCAGGCCACCCTACAAAGGAACCTCCTAAAAGGTCTTGGGACCCCAATCACATATCGTTGTAACCTCAATGGGATTCATCTATGCCAGTCCCTAGAATATATGTTGTCAAATGCTCTAGATGATTCTCCAAATCAGTCAGGATCTCTATAGATTGGTCCTGTGGGGCTGGTACTACTGCAGCTGGGTGTTTCCTCTCATAAGGCTAGAGAGAGGCTAGTCTTCGTGGACCCACATATGCATTTAAAAAATTTTATTTTCAATTTTTTACGATTTAAAAAACAAAAAAAAAATAGTTAAAACTTTGAAAGTGTTGAAAATGATTTTACCTGAATCATCCCACTGCTCTCCTGGTGGAAGAATCATGTCTGGGTCACTGCGATAATCCATCCCAAAATATGGAAAATCCTGAATCACAGAAAGTTGGTTCCTCAACCAACGAAAATACTCAAGTGGAAATCGAACAACCTCTGAACCCTCCTCAGGATGATGGGCCATCACTGCAACCCAACACATTATCTTAGGCTCTCGAGGAAGACCAGCCTCAACAAAAAGCTACTGTGGGACCAGCGTAGGAACCCTCTCTAGACCAGAACTCACAATGAGGAAACCATATCCAAAGTTTTTTAGTTGTTCGTTCTTTGCTCTAGCTAGTTGGCCTTTTACATTCGCCAGCACAACCTCGCACTAGTTGAAGATGGTACCTCGATAACAGTCTACTGCCATTTGCATCTGGGATTCGGTAGCTACATGCAATGCTACACTGCCGCATAGTCTGGTGATAGTGAATGCAATAACCTTAAGTTCAGGATGGTTGATAGTTTTAATATCGATTCGTTTGTCCTTTGTTTGATCATTGCAAAACTCCAATCGGAGACTAGCGACAGACTGGCCACCTGGCCTAGTCCCGAAAAGAGATAATTGTTCGCCTCTCTTGGGCAAACCAGTCAAGAAATATATGTCCTCTAGCTCAATTTCGAGCCGGTGGCCACCAATCATGAAACACTAGTCCTGTATCTTCCACCTGTCTACCAGCCATTGCAAGAAGTCTACTTGGGCCCTCATGCCTGGTATGGCCCAGAATTTAAACAGTTCGCATGCTTTCAATGCATGTATTGTGGGTGGATGATTTATTGCGGCAAGGTCCACATCCTCATGCTTGCGTTCCCACCAAAAAAGCATTTTGTATGTCCTATAATGCAAAAAAGACATATTAGAATAGTTTAGTTCAAAAAATTTTGAGCGGAAATAGAGAAATTTGAATTTTTAAAATCCATTTTGCAGGGTCCGCACCCGTTGGTTACAAACAGTGCATAGGTCCGCACCCGTCATAAGCAATAGGTGCGGACCCATGACTTTTTTCTTTGTAGAAAAATTCAGGGTCCGCAGGGGCCGCATGTTGCACATGCGGACCCCCGCAAGTGGTTTTCTAAACCAAATTCTCATTAAAAAATCAATTTTAAAGCCTAAAAATGAAATGTAAATGGTTGAAATGCGAGATAAGGATGATGTGGATTACCTGGAGCTGACGGTTTTCGATTCCAACAGACGGATTTTCCGCAATCTTCATAGGAAGTTTCTTACTCAAAAGCTCTCACTTCTCACTCTGAAATCAAATGGTAAAAATGAATTTACAAAAGCCCTTTTTATAAGCTTTTTTAAATAAATGAATTTTTAATTTATTTATTTTTCACTTTAAAAAGGTAACTTTTTGATACATTTTTATTTATCTTAAACAAGTATGAGTAATGCTTTGAGTTTTTTCCAGAATATTGGATTTTTCGGGGAAAATTGATCATTTTCAACAAAGAACATACTTTTTTCACTTTTTCACTCTTCCAAAAATTACGAAAAAGCGAAACATTGGAGTCCTCTTTAAGCTCTTTTATGACTAGTAAAACATGAAAAGATTGTCGAGTTTTTTCCCTTTTAAACTTGTTAAACATAATTAAAAAGGTGGTCCATTTACAACTCTTTTTTGACCATATAAACATGGAAAGATCGCCGGACTTTTGTCATTTCAAGTTCGATATTAGTTATAAAACGATGTGTCTTCGATCGCTTTTTTACTTTTTCAGATCGTAGCCACTAATTATGAAAATTACTCCTTGATCGTAATAGTCAAGCGGTTCTCTCAAGTATTATTTTATACTTTTTCAGGCTTGGGGGACACAAATTTACGAAAAATGACATCCATGGAGTTTTCTTAAGTTTTTCTTCTGAATCCCTAAAATTGAAAAACACCGAGTTT
The DNA here is from genome assembly GCA_000404065.3 of Pinus taeda. Classification (NCBI taxonomy): domain Eukaryota; kingdom Viridiplantae; phylum Streptophyta; class Pinopsida; order Pinales; family Pinaceae; genus Pinus; species Pinus taeda. The sequence continues at coordinate 29,976 of APFE031013200.1, read as the reverse complement.
TTCCTATACTAGACTCGTTAAAATTTAATAGTAAAGCACTTGTTCAATTTAAACAGGAACGAACCACTCCTTCTTAGGGTTCGATTTTTAAACTAAGTTGGACTCATCTAAAGGATGAGCTTATAAACAAGCAAATTTTATCCTCCTCAAGCTTGTAAAAAATAAAGAGGTACTTGCCAGAAATGGTGGGGGAAAAGAGAGAAAAATGAACTTGTTTGTTACACTTTGTGTTTTAGAAAAGCAATTAACCACTCTTGAACATGACACTTTTTATTCACCTGGGTTGGGAAATCCTTTGCCTAACAGTTAATCAAACCATATTGAAAGTCTTCAGCCAGTTTCTGGGTATTAGCTTCGGGTCAATTATCACCAAACCATCTGTAGTGTCGTTATGTGTTCAAGAGGTTAGTTCAAACAAACCATTCATTTGCAAAAACATTTGTCATCCATTTTGACCATCCCTGAGTCAGTCTTTGCCAATATGTTTCTTCAAAACTTGATCTATGATTTCATGTTGTGGGCTTGCCTACGACAGATCACTTTCTATCGACTTCAGCTCATTATCTAGAAAGATGATCTAGAAATCGTCAGTACCTTGGAATCTACATGCCCTAATGGCAGGTTTCTCGCCTTCGATGATAGGTTGCATCATTGACCTTCGATCAAAGGATTCTATGACATGTTCGACATCAGCTCATTTATTCACATTTCATGGATTGTACTGAGTACTTTGAGAACCATTGACATTACTGCTGGTTTCTCTCACACTTGTTAACAGTTCACATCATTGACTGGTAATCAAGTGCTTTCTACCATGTTCAACTTCGACACATTCATTTACATGGATAGAATCGTACTAATTCGGAACAAAGAAATCAAGACCCTGGATCTAGTTTCTACCATCCAATTTGTGAGGAATTTTGTTATTCATTATACAGTAGACTATTCATAAATAGATGGCTGCGCCCATACTGTGTCTACATATGTCTACACTCTTGATGTATTACAAAATCATTCCTGTATCATAACAGTTTAGTCAGTTTTCTAGTCAGTTTTAATCTGAGTATGGGAATACCTACCTCAGCAATGATATGTTCACATCTATATATATATATATTGCATTGAATGTTTTTACAGGTTTCGACTGGGGTGTCCACAGGATGATCCTTGAAATGATAAAGTGCTTCACTCTTCATAGATGACAAACTATATCTTCATCTATTACAAACTTCGCACTTTAGGGGGCAATCTATTGCACAAAATATTGTCACCTTGACATTCTGCAATCTATGTGAGTCCATTACCACTCATAGTTTCCTCCTTTGCAAGTCTTAAGCCTCAGTTCTTCATATCAAGCTTTGAAAATGAGAGACAACCCTCAAAAGTCTCTAAAACTCTGGTTCTGCACTTTCTCTTAGCATTACCTGTGATCTCGCACCTAATGGTCATGTCTCCTGTGTACCTGACTGCTCTGTCTCTATGTTATGGGTGCAGACCCCTGTAAAAGTTAAAAAGGCACAAGTATATTCTTAAAAACTCACTTTGAGTCATTTCTAGAAGCTTCTAGAAGGAATCTTGAGGGTGGCAAGTCGCTCCCTTAAGGTCATGCATCCATACCTAAGGAGCTAACCCCTTGATGTGAGGAGCTTATCCCTTTGAAGGAGGACTCTATCCCTTCATAGGTGGACCTATAACCTCCTTCCTCTGCACTATAAAATGAAGCATTGGGATGGTTACTTGGAAGGTTGAAAGCTGAATATTTTTGAGGTGAAATGCTATTGGGACTTAGTCTTCTTATTTAAGCTTTTATGAGGAGAGATTATATACCTCTTTGATCTCATTTGGAAGAGTGTAAGGCTTGTCAAAGTAAAGGAGATTCCTATTTCGGACCTTGGGAAGAGCTTTTTCAACATCAAGGCTGAAAAGGTTGTAAGGTTCTTCTACTTCAAAGTTAATGCAAATAAGTTTGTTTTTCTCAATAAGCTGTTGTTTTATGGTTTATTTTATGGATTCCTTGATCACCATAATGGACATGATTTATGATATTAGCTATGCAGGTGTTATTTGATGTTTTCTTGTTTGTGATTGCAGATTCTCAAAAGGAAACTCTTTCAAACGGTTGAAGGATGGCTGCTACAAACTAGCGTTGGACTTAAGGTAGGGTCTAAACACCTCTATAGCTTTTATTTATGAATCACATATGTTTAGAGAAAGATAGATTTGCTTGTCTGCTTCTTGCTAACTATCTTCTGATACTAGGGAGATCGGTCTTGTCTGCAAGATCAATTTATCCGGCCAACACCTCCACCAAGTGATGAGAACTGGACATTCAAAAGCCACAATGATGAAACCATTAGCTTATGGATTTTTTCACTGAGACTTCCTTGAGGGCAACTTTTATTATTACGCAATGATCACCTTCAAAGCATAGTCACTAAAACCTTGTTGGTTGTTCTTCCTCCCAACACAAAGCCTTGATTAGTTCTCCCTTTATTACACATTGAGCACTTCTAGTTCATAGTGAGGACTTTGTTATCTCCTTGCAATGAGAAACTATGCAATACATAGGCTCCCTTATCTTCATTGAGTAGTGAGCATCCCCAAGGTATGGTGACCTAAAATTTTGTTCCTTACATCATTCCTCTCCACAATCCCTTCACCAAGTGTGCCTCTAATTTCACATTGTGTAGTCCTAGGGGATAGTAGGTCCATCTCTAGGTCACTACAGTTCTCAAATGAAAAATCCCTAAGTCTTCTCCTAAATCCTTGTGCATTATGCAGTTACAATTCCTAGTCTTTCCACTCTTGTTGACTAGACTTTCCTACTGCATAGTTCCTTTTCCTACCTTGCATCAACTATGAATTTCATAGTTCTAGTGGACAATGGGGGTCATCCCTCAATCCCTACAGTGCTCAATTGTGTAATTCTTTCTTCCCCTGCCTTCAACTTTGTGCACTACCCATCCTCAGTGAGAAAGCTCATCACCCTTGTCCCTTGGGCATGCCCACTGCATAAAACCTTCATGAGCCTTCCCTAATTGTGAGTTCCATGGTTCTATAGGATAGCATGGTCATCCCTTGGTCCCTGTTGTGATCAACTATAAAATTATAGATCCCTTCCCTCAAGTTCTTGAACAGTGTCCCATCACAATTAGCATGTTACATGAGCAAACACATATAGAATAGGTTATTATGGGACTAATTTTGTCTTGTCATGAGTGAACTTTATTTATAGGTGCTATCACCCTATCATGGCAAGATGATGCTCAAGTAGGCTAGTAATAAGAGGTTACAAGAAGGACACTCATAGAAACAAGACATAAATATGTTATCATTGCAAGAGTAAAGGAATATTGGATCACTACAAAGAGATGGAAAACCACTTAGAAGGTTCCAACACCCATCCAAACCCTTGGGAGGGTGAAGAGGAAGCACAACCTAGATCAATAATCAAGATTTGAATACATAGCAGTGGAGAAAGGAACCTCACATCAATACATTTCCTTCAAGTCTCATGTCACAATCAACAAACTATGGTCATTCAAAGTGTCAACACAAGAGTGTTGTTTGGTCCCATGTATTTTTGCCACATTATTTGTGGAATGTAATTATGTAATTTAAAAAATGAGAAATGTAAAATTTTTGGAAGCCCAAGGGTTCCACATGGAACATGAAGAGTCAATAGAAAGTCCTAGAGTCATGTGGAAACTCAAAGGCCACATACGAATTTGAAAAGTAACATGGGATCTCAAGAGTCATGAGGGAGGTCAATAGTCAAAATACAGGTGGAGAGTCACCTCATTTGTTATAGATACATCTTCATAGCTCAAGCAAATGACTTTTCACCTTGGATTCTCTACCTTGGCATAGGAGAGGATCATTTTTTGGAGGAGCAAGTGGTGACTTAATGTTCCACTAATAGAGCTAGTGTTTCATCATTGTAATCATGTATCTTGGGACTTTCACTTAATATATGAAGCTCTTGGAGTAGGTGCACTTTCATGCATATATCATGGATGTCGTAATATTAGTCTTTCATTGTTTGTGGTGTATGTTTATGTTTATACATACTAATGAAAATGAACTATTTTGTTGGCTTTAATATTCATCTTATTAAATGTGCATTGTTAATTTCTTTTATTATCATTGTAATCTTGTGAACTACTTTGCAGGTTAATCAATGATTCTTTCTATTCTCTTGTGTGTCTCTTTTAGGATAGTACTATTACTTTTCTTCTAGAGGCTCACTCTTTCTTTCTCATCTGTGAAAGTACCTTATATACATTGTAATTGTATGCCTTAGTGTCAACTTACTTTCTTGTTTCAAAGGTTGTTTGCATAATCTCTTATGTTTATGATTGTAGCCAAGGAAAATCTCTAAGAATAATGGTGGTTGGGCCTATTATCTAGATGGCACTCCTACTCCAAACGATGCGAGTTCTTGTTGGGACTTCATACCGAAAAGACCCCTGTGTTGGTGGATTTCTAGCACTGTTGACATGTGGCACTAGAAGGAGGGCCAGATGTTAAGTTGAGCCCGTTAAGTATGTTTTGAATCTCTTATTTTGAATGTCTTCTTCCCAAATCATAATCTTGAGATGTTTTTCAAATAGAAAAAATCTTACAATCCTTGCAGAAATTATTCATGACTTGTCACATCTCAAGTTTGATGGAAAGGTTCCAACAACTCTGCTTGGGCATATGCTTTTATTCATCCAAATTTTCCTTCCTAATGGAATACCTTTTAATGATGTGCATGCTAAGTTGTTTACCCTCACACTTGAAGCTCGTGTTAAGCGTTGGTGTCATACATTACTAGCTACTTCTATTCATTCATTTGAGAAAACTTGTTAAGGATATTTGTGAAGCTTTGACATGTACAATTATAAATATGTATATAAAGGCATCAATCAACTTAGAATGAAACCCAGTGAATCATTAGATTCTTTACTTGATCAGCTTCTTCACCTTTTCTATGAATTTGATCCGGATTTATGCGGGAACGCAACAAAATATAGAAATACCCATATACACAAAGATGTAGCATAAATAAAAATTCATTTCATTAATATAAAAGAACTTGAATATGCTTACATACATAAATGAAAATAAACTAGAGACCCCTTCCTATGGTTGTAGGCCTGCTGCGGACCTAAAAAATGTCATTTAGGGGGGTCAAAACTTCTCTGGAAGTTCAGGGCCCGAAAAACTCCTAAAAATATTAAATGTTGCAATAAACAAGGAAACAGATGAAACTGACTAGAGCTCTAGGTGGAATAGGTGGGTGGCCACCAATATCCACTTGGATCAGTCCTCCCTCTTTAGAGCGCAATGGTCCTTATTGCGTGTAGAGCCTCCATGAGGTGAGGAAATTTATGTTGAACCTGGTCCCTGGTGAAACTCTTGCCCTGGTGAAGGAGTTGATCTTCTTTGACAAATCAATATAGTTGTATCCTCTATTGGTGAGTGTCCTTGATCTATGTGTCCATGATCTGATCAGTTGTGGCATGTTCTATGCATTTTGGGTTTAGCTCTATTGGTGTTAGTTGTTCTGCAATGTTGGATGTGTCCAACAATGGTGGAAAGTATGGTTGAAGGCAGTCTACATTCAACACTAGGTGCCGACTAAGGAATGGCGGAATGCTAAGCTCAAAGGCATTGTCCCATACAACCTTGGTGATGGTGTATGGCTCATGTGGGAGTAGGTGAAGCTTGTGGTGGGGATTAGTGAGGCACTCCTTCTGCAAATGTAGCCAAACTTTGTCACCCACCTAGAATTTGTGTAACACTCGATGTTGATCATGGCACTGCTTGTACTTAGCATTGGTTCTATCTAATATATCATGGACATATTGATGAATGTGTTTAATGTTCTTAATGAAGTTGTTAGCCTTGTCTTATTCAAATTGGACGTGAGCCGAATCTTCCTGAGTAGCTGCAAAAGGTATGGCCACATCGATGGGACATAATGGATGAAATCCTAGCCCTACCTGAAAGGGGTTGTGGCCTGCTGAGCTATGGAGAGCTCTATTGTAGCTGTGCTGGACATAGGGGAGGCTTCCATCCCATGTGCATGGATGCTCTGAGTTGTACATGTGCAAAATGTGTAAAATCATCTTGTTGACGACCTCTATTTGGCCATCAGTTTAGGGGTGGAAAGTCATGGACTTAGTGATTTTGGTATCCAGCATCGACTAGAGACTTAACCAAAATGAACTTAGAAATTTGTTGTCCCGATCTAAGATAATGGATTGTGGGATCCCAAAGTGTACCCACACACACTTAAAGAAGAGATTATCAATGGCCTCTTCTATGATACTCTTCTTGCAGGCCACCATAATGGCCATCTTAGAGAATCTGTTGACAACCACAAAAATGAAGTCATTGTCGTGCTTAGTAGAAGGAAGGCCCAAAATGTAATCCATGGAGATGGATTCCCAAGGTCAACTAGGAGTAAGAAGAGGAGTGTATAGGCCTTGCTTCTTGATGTTTGGTTTAGAAAAGGTGCAGGTGGTGCAGGATCTAATGTACTTCCCACAATCTCGATGAAGGTTCGGCCAATAAAAGTACTTCTGCAGTATTGTCACTATTTTCTCTACCCCAAAATGTCCAATGACTTGACTGTAGTGTGCCTCCCAAATCATCTTGGCACACTCTCTTGAAGGAACAAAAATGTGTCCCAGGTGGCATAATAGTGCATCCTGGAGGTGAAAATTTGGAACTTTCTTACCTTCCAGGAGTGTCTGGTATGTGATACCAAATTCTCAACCACTCTTGTAAATATGCGGCCACCCCGAAGTCTCGTGCCCATAGGAGTCGAGCACAATGATTAGTGCCATGATTGGTGGTCAGTTGATGCAGTTTGCAGCATTATTAGTGCTGCCCTTCTTGTACTTAATGTTCAAATGGAACTATTGCAAGTATGTGAACCATTTCTAACGGCGATCATTCTCTAATTTCGCTTGTGTTTGCATGAACTGTAGGGGTCAGTGGTCTGTGTGGATTACCATTTCCTTCCCCAGAATGTAATGCTTCCATGATGACAGGGCTGCACAATGTAATACATTTCTTTTTCATAAGTGGGATACTTTCATACTGTTTCTGAAAGTGTCTCACTATGGTAATCCATTGGATGCCCCTACTGAGTAAGAATTGCACCAATAGCATATTCGGAGGCATCTGTCTCAATATCAAATGGTTGTTGTAGATCTGCTAATGTGAGTACTGGTGCATAGCAGAGGCGATTCTTTAATTCGGAAAATTCCTTCTATTGGGTTTTAGACCAAAAAACTTTTCTTTCGCTCCACCCTTAGTCACTTAAATTAAAGGCCAAGTGATATGACAGAATCCCAACACGAACCTGTGGTAGAAATTGGCAAGATCCAAAAAGCTACAGAGCTCTGTTAGAGAGGTTGGGGCTGACCAATCCCAAATGACCTGTATCTTGGTTGGGTCCACATGCACACCCTACTCATCAATCATGTACCCTAGATATTGAACCTGGTTCATGCCAAAAGTGCATTTCTCCAAATTGGCACACAACTTGTGTTGTCGTAGGGTTTGAAGGACCTGTTGAATATGGTGGAGGTGCTCTTCCCAACTCTCGCTGAAGATCAAGATGTCATCTAAATACACCACCATGAATGCATTGGTGAAGGGTCACAGGAAGTCATCCATCAATCTCATGAAGGTTGTGGGGGCATTCGTCAACCCAAAAGGAATGGCCAACCATTCAAAAAGGCCCTCCTTGGATTTGAAGGTCGTCTTCCATACATTGAAGGGTTCGATAGCCACCTGGTGATAATCAGACTTCAAGCCAATATTTCTGAAATATTTGGCCCCCCTGAGCTGGTCCATAAGGTCATCAATCTATGGGATTGGGTACCTATTCTAGACAGTGATCTTTTTCAGTGCCTGATAGCCAATACAAAGTCTCCAAGTCACATCCTTCTTCTGTACCGATACAATTGGGTTCCCACAGGGCGATGAGCTTGGCTTGGTGTGCCCTTTCTACAACAGCTCCTGGATTTTCCTCTTGATCTCATCATTCTCTAGAACAAAACATCAATAGATCAGTCCATTAGGTAGTGGCACGCCCAAGGTCAGATCGATGGATTGCTTGACTTGATATTGTACAGGTACCCCTGTAAGTGAGGAAAAAATGTCCCTAGAATCCTCCACGACTTTGTCCATATGTTGTTGTTGTGCGGAGGAGCCCTGTCTAGAAGTTGTGGCCATAACCTTCTTCTTTCCTTGAGGGTGAATCATAAGGAAAAAAAATCTTGGTCTGGGAAATTATCTTACTACATTTCTTTGCAGTGATCAAAGAGATAATGGTATGCGGTTCTACCTCCGATATCATATAAAAATTATCACCGAAAGTAATAATCATAGAGTGAGGTCTAGACTCATATATAACATGTCTCTCCCACAAGTATGGTTATCCTAATAATACATCACAAACTTCAAGAGGGGAAGCATCACACAATACCTCATCCATGAAGGGCTTGATGTTATAGGGAAGGTGATGCTGTTCACTGACGTGGAGATTTCGTCCTTGGTGAAGCCACCCGATGGTGTATGACTGCGAACGTGTTGTATTCAGTAGGCCCAACCACTTCACAAACTCTGCTATAATGAGGTTATTTTGGCTCCCACTGTCGACAATGAACTACAGCAGAGAACCCTTAACCCACATCTGTGAATGGAAGGGGTGTTCCCCCTCCTCTAGATCTTCAGGCTCATTCTTCTAGATCTTAGTGGTGGCCACGGTGGCATTGGGCTCTGTGTCAATGATCCAATTCCCTTTGTCAGTCAGGTTCTGACTCAGAGTCAAAAAAATGTGTCTGATTCAAAGGCCTTCAACTTGGCCACCAATGACTACTTGGCTCAACACTCACTTGTCTTGTGAGTGGAGATCTTATGGAACTCACACCATTTTCCCATGTCCTTTTTTGTCTTCATGGTGTTGTTCTTTGCTTGCAGCTCCAATGGGTTGTCCTGGGTCGCCTTGCCTTTAATTTTTCCTCTACTTTGTGGTTTGGAGGCACCTTTTACTTCCTTCAGATTTGCAAATCCAAATCTCGCTTCGTCTGTTTTAACTTCTGCTCAATATTGACAACGTATCGATACTCCACATTGAGTGAGGAGATATGCAAGAACTCCATCCCATCCTGGATGTACCTGTGTAGAAAACCATGGTACTTAAGAATCTCCAAATTCCTCTCATAATCCTTGATACCCAGCTTTGTGCAAAGAGTATGGAAAAAATTTGTGAACATTGGCACATCTTGGTCCCTTCCCTGTCGTAGCGTGGTCCACTTTATGTACTTATCTTCATAGCTCCCGATAGGGTAATATTATTCCTTGATGGTGTCTCGGAAAGGATTCCAAGTAGATGCAACTAAAAACAGTGAGGATTCCCTTTCATCCTTTTTTCACAGTAGGTTTCCCACTAGTCCTTGACGTGTGGGGTGGCTTTGAGAAGAGAAAACTAATATTTTCCTGATTGGAAAAGTCATGAACTAAAAAATATCCTTCCAATAGATTTAACCATTTATCTATGGCTTCTGCATCTATCTAGCCCTCAAATATGGGAACATCAAAGTTAACTTATATCTTAAAAGGAGTGGTGCCTCTAGGGTGGCTACTGGATGAAGATGTGTCACCTGTGGGTAGTCGTCGAAGGATCTCCAAAAATTTATCCATCACCGCTTTCCTTTGTCGCTCGAGGGCTTCCTCGAGAAATATTTTGCAAGGATATCCTATCCCCTTGTCTTTCTTTTCTTCTTCCATGGGAGGCTGTAAGGGCTTGCGAGGTTGGTCTTGCAAAGGTTCAACTAGTTTGATCCCTAACTCCTTATACCCTGACCTCATTGGGGACATGCAAACAAAAAAATAGAAAGAGCAGACCGCTTTGATACCACTGATCCAAACTTATGCAAGAACGCAACAAAATATAGAAATACCCATATACACAGAGATGCAGCAAAAATAAAACTTCATTTCATTAATATCAAAGAACTGAAATATGCTTACATGCATAAATAAAAATAAACTAGTCGGGCGATGGTATCTTATCTCTGAGAAGAGATGTGGCGGCTACATGCCTCTAAAATATGTTACAAGGAGGCTCAAGGGCCTATTTATTATTAAAAAACAAGGGAAAACCCTAACCCCAAGAGATGGAGCGCCAAGAGTTTGTGGGCCCCGTCGGGGTTAGTTGGGCACCCAACTTCTTTGGGTTATAACTTGGTCATATTATCTTTGTTTGGCACGTATGATACCTTGTTGGAAATATCTCTCTCAGTACTACAAGATTTGCATCAGGCCCCTTCCTATGGCCACGGGCCTATTGTGGACCTCAAAAAAATGTTGTTTAGGGGGTCAAAATAGCTCCAAAAGTTCAGGACCCGAAAAACTGCTAGAAATAGTAAATGCTACAATAAACAAGGAAACAAATGAAACCGACTGGAGGTCTAGGTGGAATAGGCGGGTGGCCACTAATATCCACCTGGATCATAATTTTTTGAAGAATATGTCAATTGGGATTTCATGAGTGAAAATTTTTAGCCTTTGGTTCTAGTCTCCTTGAAATAATTGCATCAGATTCTCCCAATGATTTTTCTCTTCCAACTTTTCTTGATTGTGAGGCACCTCCATTCTTAGAGAAGGAATATAGTACTCCTTTTATTCCTTGTGCCCCTCCTTTACCAAACAAGGAGGTTCCTTGTACCGAGGTTGGAATTGTGAAATCCAAAAACCAAATTATTTATTTGTTTCTCCCACATTCATGTTCTTCCCATAAACCAATTTTCATTCAAAAAATATTTCATGGTTCATAAGATCCCATCAAACCTAGTCCCTTGATTCTTCAAGATACAATTAGCATGCATAAACTTAATCTTGAATCTGATTCAATTTAAAGTAGAGCTTCTTTATGGGATCTATCATCCTTTATCATTTACATCTCGTGACCCTCCATAACTTGATTTGCTTAATCAATCCACTCCACCAGTGATTGATCCATATACTTTTGATTCTCATATTCCTAGTTCACATGGTGATCAAGTATAAGGTGGCTATATCTCTTAGTAGAGGAGAAAAAGAGTGAAGACACTTTCCATATCTCTTCTCTCTTTTAGATTATTCCATCTCAAAATGTTGATCAATCATCTTGCGATCTTGATAACCAAGTCAAATGATCTAAATATCCTTACTCAAGTCGAGACCTTGGACATTCATCACTCTGTTATTCATGTTTTTGTCGATATAAGAAGTGATGAGTTCCAAAGTACATTGGATGATATTTTACCTCCTTAAGAAGACTTGAATCTGCAAGGCTTCAATCTAATTATTGAGAAGCCTTCTCATAGTTTGCAAATTCCAGCTTTGGATTGGGATAATCTTTCAATTCAAGATGCACATGAAATTCCTCTAATCCATTCATCATCAGATACCAAATCAGAAGAATCTAATTAGCAGACTTCTGAAAGTTTAATATACATTGTTTAAGAGGAGAAATGTCAATCCGACAATCACATCAATATATCATTCTTTGACCATTATGAAAGTCTTGCTCATTCAATTAATCTACAACCTCCTCACGATATTCTCTTGCATTCGCCTCCCTGCCATGGCCAAGAATTTCACTTGGGAGATAATGGATGTTCAAATAATCTCATAGTGCATAACATGCATGATCATCTAGTTCCATTGCAAGTTGATATGAATATGCAAGATTTGAATTCTAAGTTTGATTTGGGTGCAAGTGATGTCTCTCCATATGGGTATTTTCATCTTCCTTCATATTTAATATACTTTCCATTATACCCTAATATGGTCAATGAGTCTGTCACACCACACCAACGAGTTCTCTTAATCCTTCATATCTTTACCCTATTGGCTTTGACTACAGTTAGGTACAAGATAATGTGGTTTCACAATTAGAAGATGAAAAGATTGAATTTTCTACTCATGTTTTATTCATTTGTAAAACTTTCATAGGTTAGGAGGAAGATGCTATAGATGTTCAAGGAAGCCCTTCATCTGATTAATCTAGATGAAAAGTTCCATGTGCTAAATCTTAAATCTTATCAAGTCAATGGCATTAACAAGGATTTTAGTGACACATCTGATGATAGTGGTATATATTTACCAATAGATATTTCTAAGCCATACATATTTTATGATCTATCATATGATATTTCAGGGACTTGTCAAGGAATCAAGGCAGTTCAACACTTCGTAATGGTTATGTCAGGTTCTTGTGATCCTGATGAGATCCCCAAACTAGATTGAATCTATATTTTATTGCTTAATATTTTCATTACTATTGTTTCACTAGGTGCGAGCTAACTCTTGAATAATTTTTATCCTTTTCAAGTTAACCTTTTTAATCCTCAAGATATAGTTTTTAATCGGATAAAAGATTATTGTCTGGTTAATTCTCCTCCATGTGAACTCCTAGTGTCAGATCTAGGGTTGGAGAGCACATATTTCATGGATGCACAGAACTTTAAATCTTGTTATTCTGATTATCAAAATAAAGATCATTACCAATTGAAAGACGTATCCTTGTCTAATCCTTACGTGGATCATCAACTTCTTATATTTCTTGTGTATGTTATGAAGTGGAAAATTTTCCTATCACAATATATCTTCTTCAGGGTTAGCGAGTGCTTGAATCATTTGGTAGATGTAATTCCTCAAGTTGATATCAATGTTGGATCTGATTTAACACATGCTTCAAATATTTCGCCAGCCTGGTTTCACTATTCTTTGTATTCTAATTGTTTTTCAGACCTTGCAATACCAATAATCAGTGTTAATCCTTTCAACTTCTATGTTGTCTGTCCAATTTATAATCAAATACAAAATCATGATCTCTTGTATTGGAAAATAGGAATCAATCATTTTCGAGCATTATCATGTGAGGAGGAAGATTCTCTAATCCGAAGCGCTTATAGAATCTCTCAATTTAACACATCTTTATATTTCAATAATTGAACATCTCATGCATTAACCATCAAAGTTTATTAATACACTAGCCTTAACAATTTCCATCCCCTTAATTGTTTTCCCATTAACTTATATAGTGACAATTGTTGGTTTATATGTCATTCATCTCTTGATTGCTCAGATACTAGTTAAGGAATTGAGGCACTTCAATGTTTGTTGATGGTTATGTCAAGTCCCCACAGTCTTGATGATGTGTATGAAAAATATCAGTTTATGTTCCCCTACCTGATATTTCTCATAATATGGATCTAATAATTGAAGAGTCAAGACTTATCTTTGCAAGAATTTCGATCTTTTTGATATGGTAGTTTTTATGATACAATTGTTGATTGGTTGGAAGAAACATATATGATGAGCTTGATTGATAATAAGCATTTCCAATGCTATCTTGAGTATAACATGTATGTATGTATGTTTGAGAAATTTCTTCAAGGTATTCATGTTGATCATCCTATATATTTTGGTAAGTTTATAGGTTGGATAGATAAATTTTTCAAAACACACCTTTATGCTTGCAACTGTGACCTCCATCATTACCTACAGGTAATCTAGGCAAACATATTTATTTATATACATTGTTCTATTTGGCTATTAAACGTTCATATATTTAAGATTACTACTTGGGAACAACTTTTGTGGTTGCATTGGAAATTTCACTTCACTTAGCCCTGACCTTCTACCTACTTAGGTTAGGTTTAATCTTAGGTGAAGTTTAGTTTTCCTTTTGCACCGCACCATCCTTGCATTCTATTTTTCATTTTAGTCTTTACATTTTATCTATTTACTTATTCTTTGTCTTGATTTTCATGTCCTGTATATTTTATTTTTTCTTTGTTTAATAGACCGTGTGAAAGTAATCATGTTTGGCTCTATGGTAACGTGGCAAAATTCGAAAGGGAAACTGTGACGTTTAACAATGCTTGGTTAACCTTTAGTCTTGTTCATTGTTTGGGCCTAAATATATCTTAAGGTCAATGATGCGCATAAGGAAAATATGTTTCATATTAAATGAAAGCTTTATTGGATCTATGATGCTCATGTCTACAATAGGATATTTGTTCCTTGAATTAACCATTTATATTAATCAATTTTAAACACGTCAACTCAGTTGAGTAGAAAAGGGAAAGGAGAAGCTTAAGCGAGCATACTAATTTCATATGTGTATATATAAAAGTCTCTACAAAACATGGAACATCCTCTCTTGCTCATAAAATAAGTCAGGATCCCTCTTCCATCCTTGGAGAAATGAATGCTAATAAAATTCCAGTGAGCATAAAGTAACAAAATAAATAAAGGGTGAAAGAAGAGAAAGACTTCTTGCACTGAGAGGTGAAGAGAGCAACTTTGTCAGGGTACTGAATACGCTCGCTGGAAATGAAACAATGCTTATGATTCCTTGAAGTGACTCTATCGGGGTACTGAACAATCCTATGGGAAAGGGAGTAACATGAGAGATGGTAATAAAACTTTGAACATCTTAAACTCGTAGAATTTACATACTCCTACTCCCTAATTGAAACCACTAAAGTTTGACTAGTCTTGCGAGATGTGTTAATCATAAAAGAGGAATAAAAGAGATTACATCTATAATTGGGGTAAGTAAGGAATCTAGGTGATCAATAAGATAAGAAAATACTTCCATAAGGCTATATCTCGTGCTTAATGTTAGAACTAAATAGAGAAGTTGGAGTTCTTCCAATGTGTCGCCAAGTGTTGTCGCTGCTACAACACCCTCCCAAATTTTTCCTACACCCAAGACTCCTTATGATCATGACATCCTTCATTTCAATCCATTAATGTCATGCTCGGTCATGTTTTTTAAGTGTTTAAGTTTTCTTTTGGGAAGTCCAAGTTTCAAACTTCTTTCTTTCACATGCCCTCACAAGTAGACATCCCAAGATAGGTTAGGCATACTTCACAATGACAATGTATCATTATTGTACACTTTTTGTCACTACTGATTGTGCAGCTTTGGGTGCAAGTGACTGTGAATTTCTAAATGATAGTGATTGCATAACTCTTAGCCACAGTGATTATGTAGTCCTCCATGTTAGGGACTACTAAGTTCTTAGAGACAATGACTGCATAGTTCCCCAGGGTAGTCACTATGCAGTCCTTGTGAACAACTGATTGCACAATTCCCTATGATAGTGATTGAGAATTTCTCACTAACAATGTAAGGGAATCCCCGTAGATAGATATTGCATACTCTTTGTTGACAGTGAGAGTGCATTTCTTCAAGTCAATAAATTCACTCTTGGTTCCTAATTTCTTTACATGCACTAAGAACACTCACCAATATTAACCCTAGTTACATGTCTACTCTCCCTGCATAAAGATCCTAGTCCATAGCTCATATTTATATTCATATTTCTCTTTTGAACTCTATGCACTAATCTTCTAAGTGACTTTCTCAACCATTGCTCTTTCTTTTGTAAGTGTCGCGTTTGCTTTATTTTTCTCTTACGTGTGTCAGTTTTGCTTGCTTTACCTTTCGCAAGTGTTGCTTTTTACTACTGTCATTCTTGCATGTGTCATTTTGTTTTATTTGTGTTTACATGTGTCACTTTTACTTGCTTTCATATGTGTCACTCTCGCTTTTTTGCATATCTTGTTAAAAAAAATTGGCACAAAAATCCAATGCACTCTCTTGTACTAGTTGATTCTATCTATCATAATAACATGTGTTGGCCACTCTCCCATGGCATAGCATGTCTTTTGACTGCAGTTGACATTTTTATCATAAACTTGTTTGAAGTGTTGCAAACTTATGTTTCAACCATCACACTTAAAAATAAGTGATCCTTTACTTTCGTTACAATATATATGTGTCTGTTTTAGATACTGTACATTTTTTACCTTGTGTTTGATGATATACATGTGTGTGATATATGTTTGATACTTGTTTGGATATCTTTCTCTCTCTTGTTCCACCAATCCCACACTTAGCCATTTTGGAGCTCTTATTGCTCCTTCCATCAGGCATGAGTTACAAAAACATTAACCCTCCATCAGGTGATGAGCATTGTTCATTAAAAATCCATAGTGATGAAACCCTTATCTCCTAGAGCCACACACTGAGCCTTCCTTGAGGACATCTCCCATTATTACATACTAAGCACCTTTAAGCATAGTCACTAAAACATTATTTCTTTGTCATGAGTGAACTTTATTTGCAGGTGATATCACCCTATCATGGAAATATGATGCTCAATGAGGTTAGCAGGAATAGTTTACAAGAAGGACACTCATTGAAACAACACATTAAGATGTTATAATTGTAATAGTAAAGGAATATTGGATCATTATAGAGACATGGAAACCCATGTTCACTTAGAAGGTTCCAACACTCTTCTAGATCCTTTGGAGGGTGAAGATGAAGTACATCCTAGATTAATCATCATTTGTTGAAGACATAGCAGTGGAGAAAGGAGCCTCGCATTAATACATTCACATCAAGTTTCATGTCACAGTCAACAAACTATGGTCAGCCAAAGTGTCAACACAAGAGTATTATTTGGTCCCATGTATTTTTGCCACATTATTTGTGGAATATAATTATGTAATTTCAAAAATGAGAAATGTAAAATTTGTGGAATCCAATGGGTCACACATGGAACATGAAGAGTCACTAGAAATTCCTAGAGTCATGTGGAAGCTCAATGACCACATAGGAATTCGAAAAGTCACATGGGAGCTCAAGAGTCATGAGAGAGGTGAAGAGTCACAAGGGAGGTTAAGAGTCACCTCATTTGTTATAAATACACTCTCACAACTCAAGAAAATTGCTTTTCACCTTGGCTTCTATAGCTTGGAATAGGAGAGAATATCATTATTTGTAAGAGAAATTGGTGACTTAATGTTCCACTATTGGTGCTAGTGTTGCATCATTGCAATCATGTATCCTGGGAATTTCACTTAATTTATGAAGCTCTTAGAGTCGGTGCACTTTCATGTGTATATCATGGATGTTGTAAGATTATTCTTTCATTGTTTTTGGTGTTTTTTTATGTTTATACATACTAATGAAAATGAACTATTTCATTGGCTTTAGTATGCATCTTGTTGAATGTGCGTTGTTTCTTACTTTTATGATTGTTGTTATCTTGTGAACTACTTCAATTGCAAGTTAATCAATGATTCTTACTATGCTCTTGTGTGTCTCTTTTGGGATAGTACTATAATTTTCTTCTATAGGCTCACTCTTTCTTTCCCATCCGTGAAAGTACCTTATATGCATTGCAATTGTATGTCTCACGCATCAACTTACTTGCTTGTTTCAAAGGCCGTTTACATAATCTCTTATGTTGATGATTGCAGCTAAGGAAAATCTCTATGAATAAAGGTGGTTGGTCTTATTATCAGGATGGGTCTCCTACTCCAAATGGTGTGAGGTCTATTTAGGACTTCATATTGGGGAGACCCATGTGTTGGCAGATTTCCAACACCGTCAACATGCTCCTTCTTAAAAATAAGTCCCATAGGTGGATATTGTTAGGTCCCTATACTACTAGTGTAACCCCTTATTGTTATTAGTACAACCCCCTTATTATATTGTTGTGCCCATGTAGTCCCCGTGTTGTTATTATTGTGCCCCATAGAAGCCCACTATTGTTATTATTGTGCCCTTACATTACTATTGTTATGTCAGGTTTTATTATATTATGACCCCTTAGGCTCCTATATATAGAAAGGAGGTCTTGTCATTTGTATCATCCAAGAATTGTTCATTTGTGTAATGCAAAGGAGGTTGTCCCATCGAAGAGACTTATTTCTAAGACGTTCATCTATCTTTTGTATCTTTTTGTGAGCTATTTCCCTAACATTTGGTATCAGAGCTTTGGATTCTAGGGTTTTGCTACTCCAAACAGATCATCATGGCATTTTCGCTATAACTTTTTTTTCTGTGATGTTTCAAAAGCTACAAAAACCATTTGAGACGAAATATTGTTGAACCTCAGGTCTGAATTTCCGATCTTGTCTCACTATATTTTAGGATATATGATGTGAAGAAGTTAGGGTTTTTGCAAGCTCTAGAATTTCATCTAAAATAGGCATTGTGGAATTTCCACTATAAAGTTTTCACTACAAAGTTTCAGAATGTAAAACAAAAACCCATTTGAGAAGAAATTTTTCTAAACCTCGGCTCCAAATTTTATCTCTTGTTTCGCTATATTTTCAGAGATACAATCCAAGACATTTAGGGTTTTTGTAGGCACCTAAATTACATCCCAAATAGGTGACCTGGGGAAAATAGTCATAACTATCTCTCTGAGCATCAGATTGAAATTTTGTAAGAAGCTACAAAAAGAGGACGGACTTTAGTTTCCTGTGTATATTTTTCATATCCGAAAGTAAAAATATTCACACGTGCCACTTCATACAAGTGCGCTCTTCTGAAAAGGTATATAATAAGGTCATCTTGGGAGATTGTGCATAACTCTTTCTTGGAGAATCCAATTTCGATCAGACTGGTGGCATTGGAAAGAGGATGCGGAGGGCTACTATATATTGTGATTTCAAAACTGGAAGATCTAAAATTATAAATTTATAGTCATTTCAAGACCAAGCTCCTAAAATCAAGAAAAGTCGATATGAGGAAGTTTGATGGCAAGGATCCGGTAAATTGGATACTACAGAAGGAGAAATATTTTGATATACATGAGGTGCAACTATTACAAAAGGTACGTATTACATCTTCATATTTAGAACCAGATCAATTTTTATGATATAAAGGGCTTTGTTCTCATAAACCACTTGTTACATGGTCAATTTTCATAGAGAAAATGATAGCACATTATGAGGATACAAAGAGAAACACCTTCTTTAGCCAATTGATAAATCTCAAACAAAAATGTTCAATGGTGGATCACATTAAGGACTTTCAAAAATTGAATATAATGGTAAATGATATTCTAGAGAAGCAATGGATTGATGTCTTCATAGGTACTTTAAAGGATAAAATTCAACATGAAGTTTGTCTTTGGGAACTTGATTCATTGGAGAATGCATTCAAGTGGGCAAGAAAAATTGAAAGAGAAATTATGGAAACAAGGAATCCCACCACTCACGACTATAATTATGGAAGTGCTTTTTCTCCTAGCCTTCGACAACCTACAAGGCTTACACCACAACAATTGGAAGAAAAAAGAGAAAAAAGGCTTTGTTACAATTGTGATAGCAAATACACTAAAGGTCATAAGTGTGCTGAGAAGAAATTATTTTACATAGATTATGAAGAGGAGGAAGAAAAGGATCAAGGAAAATCAAAATAAGAGGATATACACCAGGAACCAACCCTAGAGAAAGAAGAAATGAATCCGACCATAGCTTGTAAAGCATTGGCAAGAAATACCACTCCTCAAACTCTCAAGATAGAAGGACATATCAAGAAGAAAAAGGTTCAAGAAGTGAAAGATCACATCGAGAAAGAAGAAACGAATCCAACCATATCTTGTAATGCATTGGCCGGAATTACCACTCCTCAAACTATCAAGATAGAAGGACATATTAAGAAGAAAAGTGTTCAAGAAGTGAAAGATCACATCGAGCATCAAGAAATGAATCCGACCATATCTTGTAAAACATTGGAAGAAATTACCACTCCTCAAACTTTCAATATAGAAGGAAATATCAAGAAGAAAAAGGATCAAGCAGTGAAAGATCAAATCAAACATCAACAAGTAGTCCTCCAACTTTTAAAGGATAATGCCACTTTGGTGCAGAATCGAATGAAACAACAGGTAGATCAACATAGCAATGAAAAAAGATTTGATATAGGTGATTGGTATTTTTACAGCTAGATCTCAAGCAAGCTATTTATGAGAAGGAAATGTTGGAAAAACTACATGCACTTAAGAAATGGTGACCTTACCCAATGGGAAGACACTTCAAGGTAAAAATGGATCATGATAGTCTTAAATACTTTTTAGAACAAATATTATCTTTAGAAGAACAGAAAAATGAGTCACAAATATGTTGGGTTATGACTTTGAAAGGTAAGAAAATTTTTGTTGCAGATGTACTCTCAAGAAAGGATGAGGATGTGGAAGCATTGTTCTGTGCTATTTCTATTATCCAATGAGATTATATAAATGAAGCAAGGGATGAATGGAAGAAGGACGAAGATGCGTGGCTACTCATTCAAAAGTTGCAGAAGGTCCCAATTCAAACAATATTGCTAGAACTTGAAGAGGAAAGAAAAAACATATTGGAACTTGGAGCAGTCACAGAAACAAGAACCCCACAACTACGAAATTGATCAATTTCAAAGTATCTCATCAAGTGGAAGAACTTACCCATTGAAGATTCCACATGGGAGGACAAGCATTTTTATACAAAAACATCAATAACTACTCAAGTGTTGAGGACAACACTTTTTGAAGGAAAGGGGCATGTTAGGACCCTATACTACTAGTGTAACCCCTTATTGTTATTAGTACAACCCCCTTATTATATTGTTGTGCCCATGTAGTCCCCATATTGTTATTATTGTGCCCCATAGAAGCCCATTATTG
>APFE031013196.1:37315-57112 GCA_000404065.3 Pinus taeda | reverse complement strand
TTAAGGCATCAAAACAATTGCTTATCTTGCCCCAAGTGGACCTCTGCAAAAACTGTGCCTCATCCCCGCACCCAAAATTGCCTTTCCCTTGATTTCAACAAAATCATAAAAAATCAATCCTAAACTATTTATACTAAATACCTAGCCTAAAATCAGTCATCAATTCAGTCATCTCGAGCCTTTTCGATTACCTTTTTCTGATTTTGACCCGGAGAGAGCCCTCTCCTGTCCTCGTAGGGCTAGCTACGAGGCTGAGCGTGGTTTGATGTGGCCTTGAGTCTTGCCTTATTTCAACCTAAGGCAGATTTGAGCGCTAAAAGTGGGAAAACTTATGGTTGGTCCATGGTATTTAGTCTAACATATTTGAACCTATGGTTTTGGTCCTTGGTATTGCATCCAAAGTGTTGAACCCAGGTATTGGGTCCCTAGTATTGGTTCTATAATGGTTTTGGACCATGGTTTGAGTAAGGCCTAAAGCTATAAAAGGGAAAGGAAATCATTTGGCAAGTGTATCGACTCAAGTTGAATATCTTATGAATAGCAAGATCTGGTGATTAGCTTATGGTGCATAGCTAGATCTGAATCAAGGAGGAACTTGAGCGTTACAAGATCGATAAGTCCTATTGAAGCGTCAAATCTCAAGACTTGAATTGTAGTATCTTTGTGTGATTTTGATCTATTATATTTGACACATGAATTGATCTATGAATCTGATAATCTGGGTATAATTAATGCTTGAATACTTGAAAAGGGAAAAATTGTCTTTCATAGATCTGTACACAGGTTCGGTACAGCGAAGGCGCATATACACGCTGTTTCAGTAATTCAAAGAGGCGTATATGCGGGTTTGCCTTCATACAGAAGTGTGTGCATGCAGGCTCCTCATTTTGAAGTAGCGTACGTCTCATAAAATATGTTTTAGCTACTTTGGTTTATTGCTGCAGTATTCTAGGTTCAAGATTGGTGTCTAGTCACTGTTATTATCTGGTTACAGCATTCAGAGAAGTGACTGTTTGATTCAATATTGGGTTGTACAAAGAAGATTGGTTGATGCAAATATACTTGATGTTTGATTAATGTTATTCATGGATCCAGTCTGAAAATTTATGAAACGTGGTCCCTAGAAGAAAAGAGAAGGTTGTAGCTTTTGTAGGTCAGCACTACGTACTAGTACCTCAGCTAGTACAAGAGCTAAGGGGGTTGTAGCTCCCTTCTAGGAGAAGTAGAGAATGAAGAGAAGGTTGTAAGCCTTCTACAGAGTGCAACCTGCATACTGGTATAAGACTGCACCAGTACAGAATCATTGTAAAAAGAAGTTTCTAATTGAAAGAAGATAGAGACATATTGCAGCAGGTGGTTTTCACCCACAATGGGTTTCCACCTTATATCTTGTAGTCTTATGTGTGACTGTCTACATTATTTTTTTGTTCCTGGTTAATGTTTATATGGTTCTGACATCAGCATCTGAAGAATAATTAAATTATAAGTTATACGCTAGTTTCCTTAACTGAAGTTGCGTATATATGCTGGTTTCACTAACCTAAGTAGCATATACAAATCTGTGTGAATTGAAAAATAATTGACCTGATAATACTGATTCCCCCCCCCCTCCCTCAGCATTATTTCTAACATTATCAATTGGCTAAAGAATGAGTTTCTCTTTATATCCTCATAATGTGCTATCATTTCCTCTGTGAAAATTGACCATGTAACAAGTGGTTTACGAGAAAAAATCCCTTTATACCATAAAAATTGATCTTGTTCTAAATATTAAGATGCAATACATACCTTTTGTAATAGTGTTACACCATGTCTATCAAAATATTTCTCCATCTGTAGTATCCAATTTACCAGATCATTGCCATCAAACTTCCTCATCTCGTTTTTTCTTCATTTTAGGAGCTCGATCTTGAAATGATTGTAACTTTGTACTTTCAGATATTTAAGTTCTAAAATTATGATCTAAAGTAGCCCTCTGTGTCCTCTTTCCAATGCCACTAGTCTGATCAAAAATGGACTCTCCAAGAAAGAGTTATGCACAATATCCCAATATGACCTGCTTTTTCTTGATTTTAAGAGCTCGATCTTGAAATGACTGTAACTTTGTACTTTCAAATATTTAAGTTCCGAAATTATGATCTACAGTAGCCCTCTGTGTCCTCGTTATAATGCCACCATCAAAAATGTATTCTCCAAGAAAGAGTTATGCACAATATCCCAAGATGACCTAATTATATACCTTTTCAGAAGAGAAAAATTGTATGAAGTGCCACGTGTCACTATTTAAAATATATACAGGAAACTACAGTCCGTCATCTTTCTGTAACTTCTTACGAAATTTCATTCTAATGCTCAAAACAAAAATTATGACTATTTTCCCCAGGTCACCTGTTTGGAATGTAATTCAGAGGTCTACAAAAACCCTAATTTTCTCAAACTATATCTCTGAAAAATTCAGAGCCAAGGTTCAGACTGATTTCATCTCAAATGGGTTTTTTTCCTAGCTTCTGAAACTTTGTAGCGAAATAGTTATAGCGAAAATCCCACGATGACCTGTTTGGAGCAGTGAAACCCTAGAATCCACAGCTCTGATACCAAATGTTATGAAACTAGCTCACAAAAAGATAGAAAAGATTGATCAATGCCTTAGAATTCAACCTCTTCGAGGGGGCAACCTCCTTTACATTACACAAATGAATAATTCTTGGATGATTCAAATGACAAGACCTCCTTTCTCTATATAGGAGTCTAAGGGGTCATAATATAATCAGATCCGACATAACAATAATAATGTAAGGGCACAATAATAACAATAGTGGGCTTCTATGGGGCACAATAGTAATAATATGGGGACTACATGGGTACAACAATATAATAAGGGGGTTGTACTAATAACAATAAGGGGTTACACTAGTAGTATAGGGGCCTAACATGCACAACCTCGAAACTTGCAAACATGGATAGAGGAGACAAAGATTATGAGGAGGAAAACATTGGCAGTGATAGTTTAGCAACTATACCTAGGCATCAAAGAAAACCACACAAGGGGGGAAGAATTATCAAGGAAGAGCCATCAAACCTCAGAGAGTTGCAGGCCTCTCATTTGGCTGTCACTTGTTTCAGGCATCTAGGTTGCTATGAGTTCTGTGAGCAGGTGGAGAGAGTTCGCTATGAGTTCTGTGAGCAGGTGGAGAGAGTTCAACACCATCCTGAGCTCTCACCAGGCTTTTTGTAGCAAATCTTTGCGACAACAAGCTGACTCTTGCTGGGGTGACATTCATAGTTTCACCCTCCATCATTGCGGATGCAACTAGGATTCCAAATGTGGGAGAGAAATGGTATAAGTCACAGGAACTAGATGAACACTTTTATGAGCCCTACATCAAACCTACGTACAAAAATGAAGCAAAGAGGATTTTTCCTTTCAGGTTCCTTGAAGACAAGTATGTCCCCATGATGAAAATCATCATGAAATGTTTCACTTGTGAGGGCAGATTTTCTAGATTGTACACCTATCACATCATGCATTTTACCAGGGTGAGGATGTTCAACATCCCTTATTTCTTGTTCAGGAACATTGAGAAGATGGCCTACTTTGTACAGAAAAGTCCATAACCCCAGCAGATGAGTAGTCTCTACCACTATTCCTTGATCAATATGATTGTGCTTCATCAGATTAACCTCCTCAACATCTCCTGGGAGACATTCATTGCCCACGACATCTTCAGGGGTCCTCAAATTCCTCAACCAGTGTCTTAAGAATCAGGAGGACCTTCTAGCAGTACTCAGGCAAAGAAACATGAGAAGGCCAAAGAGCCTAAAGCCATTGAGGTTCCTGAGACATATAAGACATACCATAGGGGCACAAGAAAATTGTTTGCAGCTAATAGGCAAGTGTTTGCTCCACTTGGTGTGGAAGGGACCTTGCCTTCTTCATCAACTCATAGGAAAATGCTTGCTCCACAGGGCGTGGAAGGGGCTTTGCTTTCTTCATCAACACAACATGAACAGGTGTAGCAGCTGCAAAAAGGGAAAGAAAAGATGTCGGAGGAAAGTTTTGATGATGAGGAGGAAAGAGACTTTGATTTGACAGAGCATGAGGAGCTAGAACAACATCATATTTATCATGGCATAGAGACAATTGACTTGGAGGATCGGTGTGAAGCAACAAAAGAAAACATCATCATACAGGAGAAAGAGGCTCAAATCTAAGCATTGATGGACAATTTGGAGAGAGCCAAGTATGTCATCACATATTTGGAACAAGAGAACAAGCAACTGAGTGAGAATCAAGTCCTCATGGAGCTAGAACTTCTCAAGATAAAAAGACAAGGTGACAAGAGTAAATCAACAATGCAAGAGGAAGAAGCACCAGTCACTTTGACTCCAATTGAGAAGGAAATTGAGGGTGATAGAGAAATTTGGCTTGAAAGAGCCAATTTGCACTTAGAAAAGTTGTTGCAAAGGGCCAACAGGGACAACTAGATCATCAGGCACATGGCCTACCATTACAGGACCCGGAACAAAATATGCAATATAAGGGTCAAACAGATGAAAGCAAGGCAAAGATGGGCTCTAAAAGGAAAGAAAGAGGAGGATGGGCTTAGGTTTTTTGCTGAAGCTTCCTGGGCTCATCAGGATGCCTGATGATGGTGTTGCTCACCAATTTTGATCAAGTTTGGAAGAATTTTTGTCTTAAGCAAATTTTGGAAATTTAAAACACAGGAAATCAAGCTCTATGCATAGCGCCACTAGCGTTGTGCTTTTCCTAGGGACACCCAATGGAAAAATGGCTTGCATTTTTAGATTTAGAGGGATGAGTACATGCACCCTATGCATTTGCTAATATTTTGGGGTAGAACTGGTCTACCAAAAAGTCAAAAAACACCTCAAAAATTACCTTTCTTCCATTTTTTGGACACACAAAAGCAGTATTGGGAGAATCAAATTTTGAGGGGTCAAATGAGCTTCATATCAAGAAATTATAGATGTTTTGAAAATTATAATTGAATATATTTCTAATGAGCTATCATGAGCTCAATTTGGATGCCGGGAAGGCCTCCAAAAGGGACCTGAAAGTGGCACTGTGCATAGGACCAGTGGCCCTGCGCGTAGCAGAAATTTTGCACAGGATTGTCATTTCACTGTGTTTTGATTGTAATCATGGATTTTCTCTCATGGAGGATGTTTTACTAATGTAAATGATGACTTGGCTTGTAAATATTATGGATAATTAGTAGTAGAGGGTAGATTCATTAGATTAAAAGTCATTTTGAGCACAAATGAATCAATTTCCTCACTTTTAGAGGCAAGTTGTTAGGATGCCTAGATTCCAGTTTCTTTCTATAACTTCTTATGAAATTTCAATCTGATGCTTAAAACAAAAGTTATGACTATTCTCCCCAGGTCACTTGTTTGGAATGTAATTCGGAGGCTTGCAAAAACCCTAATTTTCTCAAATTATATCTCCGAAAATATAGTGAGACAGGATTTGAAATTTGGAGCCAAGGTTCAGACCGATTTCATCTCAAAATGGTTTTTTTCCTAGCTTCTGAAACTTTGTAGCGAAATAGTTATAGCAAAAATCCCACGATGACTTGTTTGGAGCAGCGAAACCCTAGAATCCACAGCTCGATACCAAATGTTATGAAACCAGCTCACAAAAAGATAGAAAAGATTGATCAATGCCTTAGAATTCAGCCTCTTCGAGGGGGCAACCTCCTTTACATTACTAAAATGAACAATTCTTGGATGATTCAAATGACAAAACCTCCTTTCTATATATAGGATTCTAAGGGGTCATAATATAACCAGAGCCGACATAACAATAATAATGTAAGGGCACAACAATAACAATAGTGGGCTTCTATGGGACACAATAGTAACAATATGGGGACTACATTGGTACAACAATATAATAAGGGGGTTGTACTAATAACAATAAGGGGTTACACTAGTAGTATAGGGGCCTAACATGCAAAACCTCGAAACTTGCAAACATGGATAGAGGAGACAGAGATTATGAGGAGGAGGAAAACACTAGCAGTGACAGTTTAGCAGGTAGACCTAGGCATCAAAGAAAACCACACAAGGGGGAAGAATTATCAGGGAAGAGCCATCAAACCTCAGAGAGTTGCAAGCCTCTCATTTGGATGTCACTTGTTTCAGGCATCTAGGCTACTATGAGTTCTGTGAGCAGGTGGAGAGAGTTCAACACCATCCTGAGCTCATCAGGCTTTTTGTAGCAAATCATTATGACAACAAGGTGACTCTTGTTGGGGTGAAATTCATAGATTCACCCTCCATCATTGCAGATGAAACCAGGATTCCCAATGTGGGAGAGAAATGGTATAAGTCACAGGAACTAGATGAACAGCCCTTCATCTAACCTAGGTACAAAAATGAAGCAAAAAAGATTTTTCCTTTAAGGTTCGTTGAAGACAAGTATGCCCCCGTGATGAAAATTACCATGAAATATTTCACTTGTGAGGGCAGAATTTCTAGATTGTACACCTATCACATCATGCATTTTACCAAGGTGAGGATGTTGAACATCCCTTATTTCTTGTTCAAGAAAATTGAGAAGATGGCCTACTTTGTATAGAAAAATCCATACCCCCATCAGATGAGTAGTCTCTACCACTATTCCTTAATCAAGATGATTGTGCTTCATCAACTTAACCTCCTCAACATCTCCTGGGAGACATTCATTGCCTATGACATCTTCAAGGGTCCTCAAATTCCTCCACCAGTGTCTCAAGAATCAGGAGGACCTTCTAGTAGTACTCAGGTGAAGAAAGATGAGAAGGCCAAAGAGCCTAAAGCCATTGAGGTGCCTGAGATACACAAGACATACCATAGGGGCACAAGAAAATTGTTTTCAGCTGATAGGAAAGTGTTTGCTCCACTTGGTGTCGAAGCAACCTTGCCTTCTTCATCAACTCATAGGAAAATGCTTGCTCCACAGGGTGTGGAAGGGGCTTTTCTTTCTTCATGAACACAGCATGAACAGGTGTAGCAGCTGCACAAAGGGGAAAAAAAGATGTCAGAGGAAACTTTTGATGATGAGGAGGAAAGAGGCTTCGATTTGACAGAGCATGAGGAGCTAGAACAACATCATATTCATCATGGCATAGAGGCAATTGACTTGGAGGATCGGGATGAAGCAACAAAAGAAAACATCATCATATAGGAGAAAGAGGCTCAAATCCAAGCATTGATGGACAATTTGGAGAGAGCCAAGTATGTCATCACATATCTAGAATAAGAGAACAAGGAACTGAGTGAGAAGCAAGTCCTCATGGAGCTGGAACTTCTTAGGATAAAAAGACAAGGCGACAAGAGTAAATCAACACTGCAAGAGGAAGAAGCACCAGTAACTTTGACTCCAATTGAGAAGGAAATTGAGGGTGATAGAGAAATTTGGCTTGAAAGAGCCAATTTGAACTTAGAAAAGTTGTTGCAAAGGGCCAATAGGGACAACTAGATCATCAGGCACATGGCCTACCATTACAGGACTAGGAACAAAATATGCAATATAAGGGTCAAAGAGATGAAACCAAGGCTAAGACGGGCTCTAAAAGGAAAAAAAGAGGAGGATAGGCTTAGATTGCTTGCTAAAGCTTCCTTGGCTCATCAAGATGCTTGATGACGGTGTTTCTCACCAATTTTGATCAAGTTTGGAAGAATTTTTGGCTTTAGCAAATTTTGGAAATTTTAAACACAGGAAATCAGGCTTTATGCATTGAGCCACTAGCGTTGCGCTTTTCCTAGGGACACCCAATGGACAAATGGCTTGCATTTTTAGATTCAGAGAGATGACTACATGCACCCTATGCATTTGCTAAGATTTTGGGGTAGAAATGGTCTACCAAAAAGTCAAAAAACACCTCAAAAATGACCTTTCTGCCATTTTTTTGGACACACGGAAGCAATATTGGGAGAATCAACTTTTGAGGGGTCAAATGAGCTTCATATTAAGAAATTATAGATGTTTTGAAAATTATAATTGAATAGCTTTCCAATGAGCTATCATGAGCTCAATTTGGATGCCGGGAAGACCTCCAAACGGGACCTGAAAGTGGCACTATGCGTAGGACCAGTGGCCCTGCGCGTAAGACAAATTTTGCATAGGATTGTCATTTCACTGTGTTTTGGCTGTGATCATGGATTTTCTCTCATGGAGGATGTTTTAATAATGTAAATGATGACTTGGCTTGTAAATATTATGGATAATTAGTAGTAGAGGGTAGATTCATTAGATTAAAAGTCATTTTGAGCACAAATGAATCAGTTTCCTCACTTTTAGAGGCAAGTTGTTAGGATGCCAAGATTCTAGTTTCTTTCTATAACTTCTTACGAAATTTCAATCTGATGCTCAAAAAAAAAAGCTATGACTATTTTCCCCAGGTCACCTGTTTGGAATGTAATTCGGAGGTCTGCAAAAACCCTAATTTTCTCAAACTATATCTCCGAAACTATAGCGAGACATGATCTGAAATTCGGAGCCAAGGTTCAAACCGATTTCATCTTAGATGGGTTTTTTTACCAGCTTTTGAAACTTCGTAGCGAAATAGTTATAGCGAAAACCCCACGATGACCTGTTTGGAGCAAAAAAACCCTAGAATCCACAGCTTTGATACCAAATGTTATGAAACCAGCTCACAAAAAGATAGAAAAGATTGATCAACGCCTTAGAATTCAGCCTCTTCGAGGGGCAACCTCCTTTACATTACAAAAATGAAAAATTCTTGGATGATTCAAATGACAGGACCTACTTTCTATATATAGGAGTCTAAGGGGTCATAATATAATCAGAGCCGACATAACAATAATAATGTAAGGGCACAATAATAACAATAGTGGGCTTCTATGGGGCACAATAGTAACAATATGGGGACTACATGGGTACACCAATATAATAAGGGGGTTGTACTAATAACAATAAGGGGTTACACTAGTAGTATAGGGGCCTAACATGCATAACTTCGAAACTTGCAAACATGGATAGAGGAGACAGAGATTATGAGGAGGAAAACATTGGAAGTGATAGTTTAGCAGGTAGACCTAGGCATCAAAGAAAACCACACAAGGGGGGAAGAATTATCAGGGAAGAGCCATCAAACCTCAGAGAGTTGCAGGCCTCTCATTTGGCTGTCACTTGTTTGAGGCATCTACGCTGCTATGAGTTCTGTGAGCAGGTGGAGAGAGTTCAACACCATCCTGATCTCACCAGGCTTTTTGTAGCAAATCTTTGCGACAACAAGGTGCCTCTTGCTGGGGTGAAATTCATAGTTTCACCCTCCATCATTGCAGATGCAACCAGGATTCCAAATGTGGGAGAGAAATGGTATAAGTCACAGGAACTAGATGAAAACTCTTATGAGCCCTACATCAAAC
The DNA here is from genome assembly GCA_000404065.3 of Pinus taeda. Taxonomy (NCBI): domain Eukaryota; kingdom Viridiplantae; phylum Streptophyta; class Pinopsida; order Pinales; family Pinaceae; genus Pinus; species Pinus taeda. The sequence goes on along the minus strand of APFE031013196.1, from coordinate 47,713 downwards.
CTACGTACAAAAATGAAGCAAAGAGGATTTTTCCTTTCAGGTTCCTTGAAGACAAGTATGTCCCCATGATGAAAATCATCATGAAATATTTCACTTGTGAGGGTAGATTTTCTAGATTGCACACCTATCGCATCATGCATTTTAACAAGGTGAGGATGTTGAACATCCCTTATTTGTTGTTTAATAACATTGAGAAGATGGCCTACTTTGTACAAAAAAATCCATACCCCCAACAGATGAGTAGTCTCTACCACTATTCCTTGATCAAGGTGATTTTGCTTCATCATCTTAACCTCCTCAACATCTCCTGAGAGACATTCATTACCTATGACATCTTCAGAGGTCCTCAAATTCCTCCACCAGTGTCTCAAGAATCAGGAGGACCTTCTAGTAGTACTCAGATAAAGAAAGATGAGAAGGCCAAAAATCCTAAAGCCATTGAGGTGCCCGAGACTTATAATACATACCAGAGGGGCACAAGAAAATTGTTTGCAGCTAATAGGCAAGTGTTTGCTCCACTTGGTGTTGAAGGGACCTTGCCTTCTTCATCAACTCATAGGAAAATTCTTGCTCCACAGGGTGTGGAAGGGGCTTTGCTTTCTTCATCAACACAGCATGAACAGGTGTAACAACTGCACAAAGGGAAAGAAAAAATGTTGGAGGAAAGTTTTGATGATGAGGAGGAAAGAGACTTTGATTTGACGAAGCATGAGGAGCCATAACAACATCATATTCATCATCGCATAGAGACAATTGACTTGGAGGATCGAGATGAAGCAACAAAAGAAAACATCATCATACAAGAAAAAGAGGCTCAAATCTAATGATTGATGGACAATTTAGAGAGAGCCAAGTATGTAATCACATATCTGGAATAAGAGAGCAAGCAACTGAGTGAGAAGCAAGTCCTCATGGAGCTGGAACTTCTCAGGATAAAAAGACAAGGTGACAAGAGTAAATTAAAAATGCAAGAGGAAGAAGCACCCATCACTTCGACTCCAATTGAGAAGGAAATTGAGGGTGATAGAGAAATTTGGCTTGGAAGAGCCAATTTTCACTTAGAAAAGTTGTTGCTAAGGGTCAATAGGGACAACTAGATCATTAGGCACATGGCCTACCATTACAGGACCCGGAACAAAATATGCAATATGAGGGTCAAACAGATGAAAGCAAGGCTAAGACGGGCTCTAAAAGGAGAAAAAGAGGAGGATAGGCTTAGTTTTCTTGTTGAAGCTTCCTTGGCTCATCAGGATGCTTGATGATGGTGTTGCTCACCAATTTTGATCAAGTTTGGAAGAATTTTTGTCTTTAGCAAATTTTGTAAATTTTAAACACAGGAAATCGGGCTCTATGCATAGCGCCACTAGCGTTGCGTTTATCCTATGCATTTGCTAAGATTTTGGGGTAGAACTGGTCTACCAAAAAGTCAAAACACACCTCAAAAATGACCTTTCTGCCATTTTTTGGACACACGGAAGCAATATTGGGAGAATTAACTTTTGAGGGGTCAAATGAGCTTCATATCAATAAATTCTAGATGATTTGAAAAGTATAATTTAAGAGCTTTACAATGAGCTATCATGAGCTCAATTTGGATGCCGGGAAGGCCTCCAAAAAGGACCTAAAAGTGGCACTATGCATAGGACTAGTGGCCCTACGCGTAGGAAAAATTTTGCATAGGATTGTCATTTCACTATGTTTTGTCTGTGATCATGGATTTTCTCTCATGGAGGATGTTTTACTAATGTAAATGATGACTTTTCTTGTAAATATTATGGATAATTAGTAGTAGAGGGTAGATTCATTAGATTAAAAGTCATTTTGAGCACAAATGAATCAATTTCCTCACTTTTAGAAACAATTTTTTAGGATGCCTAGATTCCAGTTTCTTGTTCAGTGTTGATCAGATTAGCTCTTCATCTTAGGGTTTCAACTCCTGAGGATGGGAGGAGGTTGAAACAATGTCTATATCTTCTTCTTCTTTCTCATTGTAAAGGGTTGGACTCAACTGGATGCTTAGGTTTTGAAACGACATTATTTTGTATCAGTTTAGCAGGAGATTAATAAAAAATTGCAGTTATTTCTTTGGGATTCATGTGGTATGGTGTTTAGTTCGGTTTACTCTCTTGTGATCATATGTTTAAATGTTGTGTACTTCATTAATCATTTCATTGCTTCTAAGTGGATGTTTTCAAGTTGATAGGCGGAATCCATAACATTAGCGCTCTGCTTTGGGAAAATATTCACAGTTTATGTTTTCTACAGTTTAGGAAGGATCTATGATGATCACATGCTCTTCCTAGCTTCTCACCAGTATTAAATCACCTCACCCATCAAAATCTAGAGTTCTAAGCTTCATACCTACCTTGCCCCATTGAACACCCTTCAATTTTGACCTAGTTTCCTTGCCCAAACTGTCCGGCTCCTCCTGATCCAGCAAAACCCCTCCAAATCAAACCAAACCTTGTGCTACTATACCTAGCCTAATATTATTTTCACGATCCATTCATCTTGGATGAGATCCTCATAGAGAGAGCCCTCTCCTGGCCTAGTAAGGCTAGCTACTTGGCTAAGTGTGGTTTGTGGTTACACTACCATTGCCTTCCTTCAACCTGAGGTTCAATCCAGGTGATAGAAAATACTCCATCGCATGGCATCCCTGGAGGAGAGAGAAAAGGCCCACTTACCCCTTGGTTTTGCATTGATTTCCTTTGTCACGTTTTTTGAGGTGCTCCCCGATATTTTACATTGTTGGCTCCTTTTCCCAAAATTTTCTTTATAATAGTCGTTTACAGATTATCGAGACCTCCAATTTGTGACTCGCTGATGCGCGACGTTGTTGGTCTTCTGATATTTGTGATCATCAATTACCAACATGGCTCTGGCATCTGATTACCGCACTGTACGCTATGCCTTGGTCCTCTGATCTCCGATATCAGTGATCGTTGATCCTATATTGGTGATTTTATTCTATTTTACCATGCTGCACCTTAGGACCTCCAATCTCCAATTGCGAGATTTTTCCTTAAGGCATTATCTCCTTGGCTTCTGGTTTTCAAGGGTAACTTCAATCTGCTATAACTTTTGATTCATGGGTCCAGTTGAGGGGTTCTATATATCGTTGGAAATCTAATTCTGAGAATCATCCATTGGAGGAGGTTTGATTAATCTTTGAATTCTTTTATGGCTTTGAATATGGTTGCAAAATTTTATTCCTGATTGCACCTTTTTAACAACTGAAGACAAAATTTGTAGAGGGTGACAACACGAGGTTGCTTGAATTTTCACACCAACTATTAATTTCTACACTTCATCCTACTACAACTCAACCCTACAACTTCAAACTCTTCCTGCAACCTAAAAACCCTAGAAATGTGCATGTGTAAGAGAGAGCCCAAAAACAATAAACTTTGTCCTTCCAACTTCTCCTTGACTTCAAAATATATTTCCTTGTAGCTACCCAGCTATAGACCAAACTCTTTCTTGTAGATCAAACTTGATGAGTGAGTGTATCTCAAATGAGGTCAAACTTCTCCTTTCTATAGCCTTCTTAAGAAGTCGAATTCCATCCTTTAAGCTAATTTGATGTTCCCAAGGCCAAATTGTACTTTGGAGCTTCTAGGACTTTCTAGAATAAAAAATAATTATTTGTACAAATATATTTTTTTCCTGAAAGGGTCTTATAAACATGATGTTCACTCTTTTGACTCAAGGAAATAAATCCTAAGACCTAACAAACCCTAGAAGCACGAAGAACATGATTTTACTAAAATACCATCAATAATGAGCACGAAACCCATGCTTTAATAATAATAACTTTTCTTTTCTTTTCTTTTATTGTTTGTTACATAAGATACATATTGAAATGTGTACAAAAAAAAATTATGGTGACTGAAACTAGTTACACTTCTAAACACTCCCTTTTAACTAGGGAGGTATTCATAATTGTACAACCTGTACAACATTATATCTCAAACTAAAGAGTTCTCACAAGAAGAGTCGGATTGATAAACCATAATATAAGCATCATCATCATGACCAACACTGTCCTTGAGGCCTAACTGGATGATCTCTACTTTAATCAAGAGCATTATGTTGGAAGGTTTTATGTGTGATACCACACTACCTCTACAAGGTACATAACCCATCCAGATGTCTACAAGGTATGTCCTTTTAGGAATATTCTTACCTTGGATCTCCAATCTCGAGTCCTCAAAGAATATCGGTCCTCTTTGATCACTCTTCTCTTGGAAACTTTTCATATCCTTAAAGGGTGTCGTTCCCTTTCTTTCTTGGATGTTGTATCATCAAGGAAACCATAAATTCTTATCCAATCCTCTATCATTCTCTCTTCATCACATGAGGAGGATAATTCATAAGTGTTGTCCAACACCATTCCCTCTCAACCAAAGAGGACATCCCTATTCTCTTTTAGTATTGAGAATAGAACCTTTCCCCTATACAAGGAGACTCCTTTTACTCCCTTTCAAAATCAGAGGAGATGTAGACTTCCTTTCTATTTGGGAAGTCACCATCATAGGGCTTACAACTTGTCTTCATAAGAGTATCAGTTACTAGTGTTAGGCCCCTATACTACTAGGGTAACCCCCTATTGTTATTAGTACAACCCCCTTATTATGTTGTTGTACCCATGTAGTCCCCATATTGTTACTATTGTGCCCCATAGAAGCCCACTATTATTATTATTATGCCCTTACATTATTATTGTTATGTCGGCTCTAATTATTTTATGACCCCTTAGACTCCTATATATAGAAAGGAGGTATTTTCATTTGTATCATCCAAGAATTGTTCATTTGTGTAATGTAAAGGAGGTTGCCCCCTCGAAGAGGCTTAATTATAAGGCATTGATCTATCTTTTCTATCTTTTTGTGAGCTAGTTTCATAACAACCAGTTCTTCAGAGTTGTCTGGCTCCCTCTTACTTTTGCATTATCGAGCTTCCTTTATTTCAAGGTATCATGGAACAATCTTCTCTCTTCAAATTTTATGACAGGTTCTAGGATAATTTCTTGCTCATCACTTTCTTCTTAATTATGAAGGCATTACATTGAGCCTTCCCAAACTTCAAGTTGATCATAACTTCTTCTTGAAAGTGATATTCCTTTGACCTCTAGGTAATCTTCTCAGATCGCTACCTTTTTAATCCCAATATGTCTATATATTGACTTCACAATTTCTAGGTACCAGATATCAAGCTTACCTTAATATCCTTCATCTATAAAGTTGAACTTGCCACAATTGTCATCATATATCCCTACAACACTTTACCAGGTAGAAAAATAATATGTTAACAAGATAACAACAATAATAAAAATCAGACTTAGCTCATCATGATTGCCTTCTATTTCCATCAACATCCTCATGGTCCATCTCCACTCGAATATTCCTTCATGCATCAGAGTGCCCAAGGATCGAACTTGATTACCAAGTTATAAATTTTCTTCCAAAGACTCTATTGGATATTAATCATTATTATATATATTCTAGAGAAAGTATTAAATTCTTTATACACCCTAATTAAGTCAAATCCTATTCTTTCTCTAGCATCATATGTCCATATACCTAAGCATTTTTTATGACCGACTTTCTCTCCACAAGATTCTATACATATGAATTTTATCCAAATATTTATATCCAACATGCATTCTTATTCAATCATCCATCTATCTACATATCTCATAAATAACCTGCATCCTAACCCATTGCATTCTTTCATCCCTTTACCAATATTAATTCCACATTACATGGAATATCTACTAACCTTTGTCATAGTGCTTCTTCCAATAACCTTTCATAATTATGATTCTTCTAGGATCATGATCATCCACCTAAGCAAGATGACTTCCTCTAACATAATCTTATAAAATGATTGGACGATTAATATGAAAAATGGTCTATCTATTCATGTATATAGATGATCTCTACAAAGAAACGTAATCATGTAAATTCTAGACATACTAATATCATATGATTCTTTCTATGCTATGAAAAACATACTATCCTAAAAGAAAGATGTCTTCATAAATAAATTAACAATCAATGAACTTTCTTTAATAGTAAAGATCCTTCACTTATTTCTTCTTTCCCTTCTTATCAAGTTATCCCATTTCCTCGACTAAATAAGCTTCACTCCTTTCCTTTCTCTTGTTGTTCTACTCGGTTGTAGAGTCCCTCTTGAAGTGTCCAAATTAATTGCATCAAAAACATTGCACTTTGGACATGTATTTCTTCTTGGACTTACCAAAATTTCTCTTCTTCAACTTCTTAACTCGAGCTAGAAAAGATTGAGATTGCTCATCAGATTCAATATCATCCTTAACCTTGATCCTTGATTCTTTCAATATGCATTGCGCCCACAACTCATCGAAGGGAGTTTAATCCTTCTTGGAGTAGATGCTTGTTGCAAAGATGCTCCATTCAAGTGGAAATTCATTTAGTACACAGTTGGTTACTTCATAATCAGTAATTGGTTCCCCAAGTCCTTGCAGATGGTCTCGTAGTTGAGAGACTCTCATGAGAAATGATTCTATATCCTCATATTTTGATTTCTTCATTTTCTACAACTTGTTTTTCAACAAGATATTTTGTCCTGTTGTACTTACCGAATACAAATTCACTAGTTTTTCGTACATGGCATTGGAAGTCTTGAAATTTACAACAAATTGAACAACATAATCCTTAATGGATTCCACTATGATCCTTTGTTCCCTTACTTCCCTTTTCTTGTATTTTTCTAGTTCTTGAGCCTTATCTTTCTCAGGTTCAATAATTTCCCCAATAACATATTCCATTACTTCTTGTTATGTTAGTATCAAGTCAATTGTTTTCTTCCATGCTAGATAATTTGATAACCCATTGAGATTGTTGTTCTCCTTGCAAAAACAACCCATATGAATTGAAGATACAAGTATGATGAAATAATATGTTACTTACTTGAGATGAAGATTCTCCTTAATGATGTCTTCAACCTTCTTTGATGCCTTCAAGATTATCTAAAGTGTTCTTGATAACATCTTCTGAAGTCCCTTGATGCTTCCTTCAAATATGTCTTCCAAATAGATCTTGTTCAACAAGAGATCAACACTTTTCTTGAAGACCTCCTCTCAGATATTCCATTGATGTGAGCTTGGTGTATACTTGATTTTCTTTAGTAGAAACCCTCCTTCTAGGTATTCTACCTATGAGTCTTCAATCCTTCTCAAAGTCTTCTCCTTTAGAGTTTCCTTTTCCCTTCCACTTCAACAATTATTTCTTGTTTACTTTCAGTTGCCTTCCTTGTTCACCTTATCTCTAAGACCATGTTAGAAAATGTAAAGTGGAAAGTTATTAGACATGTTTTCTTTGATCTTGATACTTGCTTGTGAATTGTTTTAGCTGTGACAACGACCCTCCAAATGTTTTTCCTATGTCAATTTTGGAGCCTACATCAATTGTTGTTTCAAGATCCTTTGTGTTGCCATGTTGTTTGATTTTCTATTCTTTTGCTTTATCCTAGTGTCACATCCCTCTAAGTCAACGACCCTCCAAATGTTTTTCCTATGTCAATTTTGGAGCCTACATCAATTGTCATTTCAAGATCCTTTGTGTTGCCATGTTGTTTGATTTTCAATTCTTTTGTTTTATCCTAGTGTCACATCCCTCTAAGTCAATGTTTCCTAATCGTCATCACTTAACAATTAGAAGTGCTTAAGTTAGCTAGTCCATGGTTAGGTGAACTCATGATCTTTCTTGGCTTAGAAACTTGCCTTATAGCCATGCACAGACTAGAAGAACATTTAAAAGCACAAAAAAACCAAACAAAAGCGAGAAATCAGTCAGAAAATCAAAATCACACTCCAAGTTGGTGAAGACATGTGCCCAAATTGAGCACACTCCTTCAGGCTAAAGAAGTGCACCATCCTTGAGTGCACTCCTTCATGCTAAGCAAGTGTTCCCTTCTTAAGTGCACTCCTTCGTGTCGAAGACATGTGCTCTTCCAGGGTGAATGCATGAGCAACATGTTGCATGTGGGCACACTCCTACAAAATAGGAGCCCACTTAACTTCTCGTAACTACTCCTTTCACTCCTTGACAAGTGGAACTCATGCAATAATATTTTTTTCATGTTAACTTCTCCAAATAAACTTAGTTATACATTCATTTACATAATCATTTGATTTGGGCGCACAATTGGGAATCAAGAGACACTTCATCAACCAGCGCTACAAGCAAGTTTTACATGGTGAATATTTTCATTTCCTTTCATGAATTCACTATTTTTCTTTCTTTTCTTATTGCCATTCCTTCATTTTTCATTTTTCTTGCTAGCTTTTATGCTCAATATTCATGTTGCAAGTGTTAATCTATTGTCACATGTAGAAACCCTTCACATTCTTCAACCCTTTCATATTCCACTGTGAATGTGACAACAACTATATAACCTTGTATATCTTTCTTCTCCTCATCTTAATCATCAACTATTGGTGTTTAAAATTGTTCCTAAGCTCCCAACAGGTAGAGCACACTAATTGAGTTCGAAGCTTGATCAGTCTTGAAAATTGTGCCCAAAATGATCAAGTTTTACTCTTGAGCACACTTCTGCACCACGAAGAACTACACCCTCCCTTGAGTGCACAAGCACATCATGAAGACACGAATCATCTTCCTTCGGCTCTTCAAAGTGTGACAATGCACCCTCCTTTCCTTTGGGCGCATGAGTGCATTTTGAAGGCTTGAAGGCTGGCCAACCCATTCCTTCATCCCTTCAGAGTGTGAGAGTGTGCCCTCCCTTTCTCCTCAAGCACATTAATGGTTAAGGTTTAAAGACCCAACAACTCACCCGTTGGACACTTCAAACTACCATAGTGTGTCGTTCATGGTTTTCTCCACTTGTTTGAGCACATGAGCACACTACAAAGCCTTGAATGACCCCTTACACTCCTTCATGTTTTGAAAGTGTGCCCACCTAGTTTACATGCCCATTTTCTCATGCATGAAAGTTTTTTTTGTTGTTGTTCATATGTTTTCATATCTAATTACATGTGATGGCTCTTTGTACATTATTTACAGGTATTGTTGCATAAGTATGTTTCTTTAAGATAATATTTTCATTATGAGTGTATTGCCCCAAATAGGTGTTCATGTTACAAGTATTTTCACCTTGTCTCCATCTGTTGGAGCCATGATGCCTTGTAAATAGGCCTCCAGGGAACTCTCAAAAGTAAGCACTGATGAACTCATTGAAGTTACAAATCCAAACATTCCCATATATGCAAACACACCGTAATTTATTGATAAGACTACAGAGGTCACATGGAGCAAGATATACAACACATTCATACAATAAAAGTGACGTTATCAAAGCATGGTTTCAAGCGCCTACCAAGTTTTGTAGAAATTTTGAATAATTTAACACATATTCAACAGAGATTATCCTGATCATGTACTATTGCGGAAAACATACACAATACATAAGCTCCTCTACGTTGATCATCAATATAGCAGCATCAATAACAATAAAACATCAAGAGCATTCACACATTACCACAGTATGTATCCCGGGGAAAGCATCTCGCTAAAAACCCCAACTATCTGTATATTAATGATTGAGTCATTTAACATTACACAGCATAATACTTCTCACAAGTATCTCCACCTCTGTTACACACAATACAACCCAGATCTGAATCAATCACAGGTTCAAATCTCTTCCGCTGCCATGCCTGCCTCCTCTGCTCAATACCTGCAAGAGAATGATGATAATACCAAGGCAGCCACGTCTTTCCTTGGCTAAATCACATATTTCCAAGCTACAATGTGGGAAAACTCATTGGCATACTCAATCCCCTGATTTGTGCAAGATCTGGTGCACAACTATAGTCACAACTGATAGCAATCTGATTCTCTAACACCTGTCCCTGCTGAACTGAACATGCACTAACATGCAACTAAGTTAACTGATGTATTCATTAGTTGTATTATGAGTTAATAACTTGTGAATTAATTAATAACTAATTCACCCAACTCATCTCTAGTCTATTCGCCAGTTAGACTAAATAAAACCAGTTTAACAAAGCTAAACTGAACACAACTCCATCAACTGCACCTCCAGTCCACTAAACTCAACTCACTTGAGTTCTAACTGAAGTCATGCATGCAAATATTAAACTAACCCATAAGAACCATGTATTTCCTTCATGCAATTGCATGTGCCACATCCGTAGCTCGAACTGAAGTGCTCCAAGAGAATAAGATTAAGTTTATAGTCCAAATATTATTGTGAGATAATAATATTTGACTTTTCTATTTTTAGCCTGCAGTCTAAAAATAGACTCCGCCCATATGTCTAAAAATATAAGTCCATCTATTTTTACCAACATGACCAATCATCCACAAA
>APFE031013196.1:1831-30727 GCA_000404065.3 Pinus taeda | reverse complement strand
TGTAGAACTTAGAGAAGCTATCTTTAAGCTTTTAGTGAAGATTGGAAAAATGTCTGGGTTCAATAACACCTAGTCAAACATTAAGCTTCCAACAATGCTAGATTTTAACCTGGAGCACTTTTGTGATTTGGAGGAGATGCCCCCCCGTATTTTCGACACATCTTCAGTTGTGAATTGGACTATTACTAACTGTCATTTCCTTCGAAAGTTACCTAATGACTTGGGGAACCTCAACTCTTTAAGAATTTTAAGGAAGGAAAGAAAGTACATTATGCTAAGTTCTCTTATGCTTTTCAAGTTTTTCTTGGATATCTACAATGGTTTAGGTAGGAAAGTACATTTTGTTAATGAAAATTTGTCTTGATAGAAAGGCCCAATTTCAAATTCTAATACTTCCAAAAAACATTGTATAACTGTAATGCTTCTAAAAGGAAAGCATATTCTTTCAATTTAAGTATCATGATCCCATATTCCAACTTATTTTTCAGTAACCCATTAGGCTTTGTAGCTTTGAATAAATCCATGTCTTTTGATAAGATCCTCTTCCAAAATAGAACACGGTTTCCTTATGGCAATAACCACATACAATGTCTTGATTTCGTTATTGAGAAAATAGAGGTTGTGAAACAAGCTTGTGCCATACAAAGACTTGATTCATTGATTATGTATCAATTATGGCTCTTGATGTAACAATGTCTTGATTTTGTTATTTCACAAAATTTCTTACAATCTTTCCATAAGTATTGATTTGTAATCTCAGTCACTGAGGGACGATAGTAATGACAAAGGTAATATTTCATGGTTTGAAGTTCCCCTCTTACTAAATATTTAAATATATCACCACAATTTAATTGTTAGTTAAAGGAATTGTATTTGATTTGTAAACAATTCATTGCTTGATTTATAGATTTTGATTTTTCCCTTTTTTATTTTTTTCTCAGATTTGGTATGAGATATCTTCCAAGATTTGGGTTCCCTAGTTTCCCCACCATAGTACGAGGTTTAGATGCTATCATTAAATATTCTTGGAACATTACAACTTTTCCAGTAAGAGTGCTTTGAACATTGTTGTTGCTTTTCCATGGTGTTAATGCAAATAAGCACTACAACTAGTGCCATTATTTAGATTAAGTGCCAAAATCTAGGTGGTCTTATAATGATGGAGTGATTGTTTTATAGCTACTAAGGTCATATGCATTTTTATCTCTTATGTTGTCCTAAGATATTCAAATTCAGAATAAGAATTCAGGTCTCGTTTCCACTGTAGATTGCAGTCAGATTCTTGATCATAATATATAGTAGATTATCTTTTACTAATCAACTGTGGATGTGATCCCTCGCAGGAAAGAAAATTCAAAGTGACTTTTATTTCAAATTCATTTTTCAAAACATCCACAAAGGAAAGGAGATTCAAAGTGACACTGATTTCACAGTGTTTTATCAAAATGGAGGCAAGAGAAAAGGAAACTTTGTATTCAACAATGCTCTTAATTTCATATGTACATGCACAGACATATTAGTAGAAAATATTGAAGGGTTGCCTAAGTAATATTTTCCATTCCACTACATTCTTTATAGCTTGTAAATAAATAACTCGAAACAATTCATTACACTACTTGTTATTCTTTATTAATCAATGGTTAAGATTTTGATATTGACTGGCTAAGATTTTTCTTCCTTCTGTGAAATTGTGTGTTCTTTAATGCTTCTTTTCCATTCACTATGTATAGCATATAAAGTGTGTCTAATGGAGTAGGAATAATGGGAAATCTTGTGATCCTTGAACTATGTTACAAGGCAGAAACCCAACGGGGCAGGGTAGGTGCATCCCCACAAAGGGGTCACAAATACCAAAGTTGGTATTAGCTAGTGCCTTGAGCTAGAAAATTTCGTTTACCCTTGTATTAACAGTGAATCTGGAGAGGATTCTAATATTATCTTTATAAGATTTATATCAGTTAAGATTGATGAATAAAAATCATGAGACATGAGCTAGGATGTTGTTGCAAGGTGGTTGTTGATTATTGGAAGCTATGATGGCCATTATGTCAGGCCAGGTGGTCACACTCCCTTGATCGTGAGCACGATTGTGATCAAGATGGAAGACTTCATAGTCTAGATTGATTGTTTAGCAGTGATAGTTAGTGGGCTCATTCACAAAAGCTTCTATTTAACTAATCCTTTTTATAGAGTTGTCAGATTCAATTTCCAAAGGTTTTAATTACACTATAGAGTTGAGTTTTGAGAGAGTTGTGATTCACAGTGTTAAGTATAGCAGATATGACACTTGAATGAAGACAAACATAGTAGAGGTATCATACTCTATTATAAGCTTACCTGCATATTATAAGGGACTTGGTTGGCTTTTTTATAATTTTATAAACAAGTTCCATGTCGTGGAAATGTGAAAAAAAACAGTGTGATATTGCCACCATCTGACTCTTGTCATATATGGTTTTATACTTTTTCAAAAATTCTCTAAGAGTTCACAACGCTAAGATTCACTAGGACTTTACAAAGTTTTATTATTTAGTGAAAGACTCACCATTACAAGATTTTATAATTGAGTAAAATATTCGCCATGCCTGGTGAGAGATTCGCCAAAAAATTATATATACATATTATATTATTGATAAAATTGCCTTCCATTTTTCCTATATACCATGGAGATTCGCCCATTTATTATACATATAAATTTAGGGTGGGTTCTTAAAATTTTCCCTGAGCATTGGAGGAAGAAGATATCATCCAACCCATGGATGATGAACCAAGATTCCAATGGAACCTCCCCTTACAAGTGATCATCTTAAAGAGGATCACACCTCCACGAGCCAATAAAGTCATGGATGTATGTAGTGTAATATTTGATCAACTTAAGAAGAGGATCGTGCAACAGAGACATAGATACTTCCCCAAGTATCCTCAAAATATAAACTCAGTTGCTACAGAGAAGGTGATAACCTCCAACACTAGAAAGAATATCAGAGCTATTATGATTGCAAATATTACATTCGCTACAGTCGAACGGGATAATTTTGAGTATTTGTTGAATGAGAATGCTAGGGTGAGAAGAGAACTTATTGCAATGAAGCAACATGTAGAACATCTTGCAGTGAAGAATCAAGAGTGGTCATCAAAAAGCTTCAACACCATCGAATGGAAGTTATCCATGCAAGAATAATTGAGGACAATGGAGGACACCATGGCATGATTATATGATGAGATAATTCTTCTACAAGAAGTGGTGTCTCCTCTTGTTGGCATACAGATGAAGGCACGGGAAGTGGTGAAACTCCTTAATATATCAAATAGAGTAGTCTATCATGTTCAGGAGTGGGTTGTCAAGTACATAGATGCTCCTCAACATTTAGAGAAGAAAGACATGATTTCCACATAGATGGATAGAGTTTAGTTGAGACTCCACCACCAAAACTACATGCATCTTGGTGAAAGTTAATTAGTACCCTTGTTGCATATAATCGACTGCATAATGGTTTTGAGTCTCTTATAGAGAAGCATGGGATGCCTTCGATAGGTACACTTGAAGAAATCAGAGGTAGGGAGCTTATCTTCTTGGAGATCAGGCAATACATCGAGCAGATCAAGCAAGAAACGGAACAGGAAGGCTTGGAGGTAACCAAAGACATTATTCTACAATATGCAATTGCAACAATCAAAGCTCATATGAAGCTTTCATCGCCATGGAATAATGTACAATAAACCTCACATATTGATGGAGGTTGGATGTAAAGATGCGCTACATTGGAGACTTGCCAGTTCAGGTCAAAGACATCTCAACGAAGTTTAGAGCATGACACACTTGCATTACAAATGAGCTCCATGTAGAAGAAAATGACTTATCAATTTGATGAGTCTTTGTCCCATTATCATTTTGTCTTATATAGTTGTCATCTCATTTGTAATTTGTCTTATGTAATAAATGATATGTAATGAAGTCCAAGGGACACATGTGGAATGTGAATAGCCACATTGGAATGTAATGAGTCATGTATAGAATATGAATAGTCATAGAAGTCAAAGAGTCATGAGGAAGATCAATGGCCATTGTGACTTGCTATAAATATATCCTCATAACTCAAACAAAGGAATTTTTGCAGGGCTAGGATTCTAGAGGTCTTGCCTTGGCTTCTCTTGTAATACATAGGAGATAGATCATTCTTTCGAGAAGAAATTTGTGGCTCCATGTTCCCTATTGGATACAATGTTTCATCTATGTAACAATGTACTTGGGATCTTTCACATTAATCAGAAGCTCAATGAGCCGACACTTCTTCATACATGCATCGTAGATATAGTTAGAATATTCTGGTTAGGTTTATGGCATATGTTGTTTTAATTAAATACCAAGTTAATGAACTAATTTGTTGCTTAGTTATGGCTATTATTTAATGAGTATTGTTATGCTTTAATGATTGTTGTTTATTACGTGGACTAATTTGCAAGTATTCAACAAGCCTTTCTCTACCTTCCCGAGTCCCCCTTTAGGATAGTACTATTAATTTTCTAAATGGTGTCTCATTTCCCTCACCATCCATGGAAGTCTCCCTTGTATACCTTACATTGGATGTCTCACAAATCTCACATTCTTGCATCCCCAAAGAGGTGAATTGTTCTCTTATGTTTGATCGTAAATAAGGCATATCTTTAAAACCTTTCCAACGGTGGCTAGATCGTATGACCGGATGGGACTCCTACACCAAATGGTGTGAGGTCTAATTGGGACTTAATATTGGGGAGAACCCCTTTCAATTTTGGCGGCATTGAGCACCATCAATATATTTGGTGCTAGGAGGAGGGCCAAATGACAAGCTGAGCCTACGAAGTCTGTTTGAGTCTTTTACCTTTAATGGCTTCACCCCAAATCATAATCCCAAGGTATTTTTCTAAATATTTATATCTTTGGACTTAATATCGGGGAGATCCCCTTACAATTTTGGTGACATTGAGCACCATCAAAATCTTTGGTGCTAGGAGGAGGGCCAAATGACAAGTTGATCCTGCGAAGTCTATTTGAGTCTCTTACCTTAAATGGCTTCATCCCGGATCATAGTCCCAAGTTATTTTTCTAAAAATTTAGATCTTTCAATCCCCACAAACTTTTTACATAACTTTTCACATTTTAAATTTGTTGGAAAGGGTACAAAAATTGTCCTTGATTACATAATTGAGTTTGTTCAATTTTGTTTTTAAGTGGTGTTTATCCTAAAGAAATCCTTGTGTTTTTGTTTACCCTTAAATTTGATGCCCGTGCAAAGCAATGGTGCTATTCTTTACCATATGCTTCTATTTCATCTTTTAAAAATTTGGTTAATGAGCTTCGTCACGTCTTCGACAAATATGAGTATCAATATTTTATTAATGAAATTGACCAACTTAGAATGGAATTGAATGAATCTCTTTTGAACATTTTATTGATTGATTCCTTCATCTTTGTTATCAATTTCCAGATGAGGATGTGGACTGGAAATTCTTGGATGAGAAGGTTCATTTCCTAGTCTGAATTTCAAGGAAATATTTTGAGTCCAATTCATTATGCCCTCTCAATCCAAAATAATTCTAGCATCCTGAGGAAGAATCAAACTTATCATTTATTCTATGTTCTCCTTTTGATGTTCCATGTTTCAAACCTCAATCGATCATTAAGTCAAAATATCATTTTGTTGATGAAGAATTGGTTTTTCTCTCACAGATTTTCCCTGATGATGATTCATGTGACCTTATCAATCAATCATCTTTTAATATTGATATTCCACCAGTCGATCCTTCACCCATTGATCAAATTGAACCCATGGATGATCATGACCTTGATCATTTCCTTTTCTCTTAATTATACCATCATGATTTTTCAAGTAATATGGATGAGTTTTTGTTCTTATATGAAGATTTGGATTTGAAGCAATTTCAAAAGGAGTTTTATGTGATTATTGAAGATTTTATTTTAGGTATACCTCCTTTTTGATCAAGAAGAATGCTTATCATTGAATATTTTTGCAGTAATCTTAAAAATTTGTCTTCCTTTGAATCTCGCGATTTAAATAATGAATCTTGTTTTGATAAAATTTACAAAAATGGCTCATTTTATTCCATGTTACAAAACAAGTAGCACTACAAATGTGGCTATTTTTTTTCAATGAGATCGTTCAATCACAGGGTTTTATGTTTTCCAAAGAGTATAATTTCTGACACAAACACAATATTTACAAGGCATTTTTGGAGAACATTGTGGAAAAAACTTGGAACTAAGTTAAACTATTGAAATGTGGCAACAAGAATATTCCAATTTTAATTTTTCCTTGAATTAAAATTGAATTTAGTCTCACCAACTACATGGAAATAATTAATTAATTGATTATGGATTAATTAGTTGGAGAAATTCAAGTTAGAAGTCTTTTTGAAATCTATCCCTTAAATTAAGGAGATAAGATTGAGTTATATTTGAGTTGTAATTAGTTAACTCAGTTTACTGAGTTAATTCTAGTTAAATTAGTTCCAAACTGTTTGAGGAACTAATTGTGAATTATCAGTCAGTTGATGCATGCATGCACTCAACCAGTGTACTCTAGATAACGGAAGATTCCCTCATCAGTAACTCATGCATGTATATTTTGAGAAAGACCCAGTTGAACTAAATGTCAAGGACAATGTACTATCATTTGCATGTGTTTTCCTATAAAGAAAACTCATGCATGCAAAAGAAAAGATTCCTTGAGGATTGCACAATTCTGACAGGGTGTGAGATCAGTGTGTGAGATCAATTTTCCACTTGGTTGGAGAAGATCATCCCAGAGGAACATCACAAGGAAATAGGATCATGGAGGGCAGAGAGGAAGGCTTAAGAGAAGCCAATATTGCCTGTGAGCATTTTTGAGGATTGTACTGGAGCTGGCTAGTTGTGGGAGCTAAGGCTTTGTATAATTCCTATGTATTTCACCTTGTATGATAATACAGATAGTGGGGTTTTTAGCTGAGGCTTTCCCCAATGTATTTTCATGTGTATTGTGCAATTGATTCTTCTTATTCTGGCTATATTGTTTAACTCGATCTTTAAGCTTCTGTAAATTGATAGTAGAAGTAGGTTATAGTATTCTACTTTGATTTATATTGCATTATTGGGTTAACCTACATCATATTTTCTACATGGTATCAGACCCAAGTTTATTGGAGCTGTGAACAGTATACGGAGAAGAGAATTCAAAGTTTGAAGTTCAGGGTTGCAGGTGCAAAATCAAATTCTTATCATACTTGAAGGTTGGCCAATGGTATTCTATGGCTTGAGACTCAAGTATCCCTTGGAAGGTAGCTCGAATTACATAGCATGGAAAGTTCGCATGGAGGCTGTATTAGAAGACAATGGCTTGAAGGAATTCATTGATCAAGAAATCCAAAAGCTAGCTTCAACTAATGCACAAGAGTTGGCTAAGTGGAAGAAGTGTGTGGCAAAGGCGAGCCAGATCATCCTTGATAGGGTTCGAGACCATATTGTCTCGAGTCTCCATGGGAAGGATACTCCATTTTCAATGTGGAAGACATTGAAGGACCTCTACCAGAATAGTAGTGACCAGAGGAAATTGGAGCTCAAGGATAAGCTTCGAAGAATCAATATGGACAAGGGAAATACTATTTCCACATATTTGAACAAGCTCACCACCTGCAGAGATGAGCTTAACAGTGTGGGAATAACTATTGTTGATGATGAGATGGTGAGCCTCGCTCTCCTTGGGCTTCCAAAGAGCTAAAATAGATACGAGGACTCTGTGAATGGACGACATAAACTACCGGATTGGGAACGACTATGGTCAGATCTCATGCAAGAGGAGATCAGGAGGAGCACACAAGATGGTTCTTCATCCAAGAATGATGATGAAGAAAATTTGGCCTTAGCAAGTAAGGCAAGGAAAGGGAAGAGGAAGGCTTCCCATTCCAAATCGAATTCTTCTCATGGAGGGAAGAAGGTTGACAAGTCTAAAGTGAGATGCTTTAATTGTCACGATATGGGACATTATGTGACTAATTGCCCATCAAATAAGTCCAAGAAGGGATCCTCAAAAGGATCAGAAGGTGAGGCATTAGCCTCTCAGTTCAAAATGGACTTTACCCTCATCACATGCACGGTGTCATCGATGATGGGTTGTGTCTGGTATCTTGACAGTGGAACCTCATTCCAAAGATTGGTGATAAAAAATTATTCAGTGCCTTGGAGGAGAAATAACTCAAGATGCGCATAGAGATGGGTGACGATGGAAGGTATAGTGTTTCAGGAGTGGGCACGGTTGCTTTTCAGAGGGAGCATGGAGCTCCTCTCACCTTGACAAATGTGATGTATGTTCCTGGGCTCAAGAAGAACTTCGTATCAGTCGTGATGTTGGAGGTCAAAGGCTACGATGTTGTATTCAAGAAAGGAAAGGTGTTCCTAAGACACATAGCCATGGGTCAAACCAAGAGGATAGGGATTCGGGTGAAGAATCTCTATAAACTAGAGGTAGATGATTGTGCAACATTGAGTACGAAAGCAAAATTGGTGCAAATCCAAGACATTGGAGAGTTGTGGCATAGGTGGTTGGGCCATTTGCATCATGGGGCTCTGAAGATAATGTAACAGATATCTACAAGACTTCCCAAAGGTAAAATTGAGCAAGTTGACACATTAAAAGTTTGTACCTTGGGAAAGTACACCAAGTCTGCAGAGGCTATCTTAGAGCAAGTTCATACTGATTTGTGTGGACCATTCTCAACGGAATCCACAGTGAAGCAAAGGTATTATGTGATTTTCATTGATGATTTTTCTCATAAATGCTAGATTTATTTCATGCAAAAGAAGGACCAAACCTTCACAAAGTTTTCTGAGTTCAAAGCTTTGGTCAAGAAAAAGTCAGGGAAGAAGATCAAGGCCTTGAGAAGTGACAACGATGGAGAATATGTCTCTCAAGAGTTTAAGGACTTCTATGCAGTGGAAGGATTTAAATGAGAGTTGATGGCACCTCATAACCCACAGCAGAATGGGGTGGCCAAGAGGAATAGAACTATTGTAGGGGCACAAGGGTGATGCTGCATGACCAAGGCCTACCAGTTCACTTGTGGGATGAGGCATGCAATACAGTGGTCTATTTGCATAATAGAAGCCCGCATCGCATACTTGGGATGAAGACACCAGAGGAAGATTTCTCCAGTAAGAGACTGGATGTGGGTCACTTCAAGATCTTTGGCTCATCAATATATTGCCATGTGACAAAGGATGCATGGAAGAAGTTTGTGCTAACAATAGAGTTGGGGATACTTGTGGGGTACACTAATACACCTCACAACTATCAGGTGTACTTGCCTACCAGTCGAAAGATAGTGGTTCACAGAGATCTCAAGTTTGATGAGCAGAAGGCCATGCAAGTTTCCCTTGAGAGGGAGCTCCAACTATAGGATGTGGAGGAACTGTTGGTTCCTAAGGAGGAGGAGCCTCAGACTGATGTGGAGCAGCCACATGCAGAGGTTACAGGAGTGGAGACACCCACTCAAGCAAAGTTTTCCAGAGATGGATGGAAACACACAAGAGAAGCTGACAGATTGTTGGAGGATGTGAGAGAGAATGTGGGAGCACCATCTTCTTAGCATAGACAGAGGAGGTCACCTAAGAGGTACATTAGATACATGGACCTTGTTGGGGAATGTGTTGAGACCGAGCCATCTTCCTTCGAGGAAGCAGTGCAACAGCCAATTTCGGTTGATGTTATTGTGGAGGAGTATGACTCCATAGTTCGTAACAGTGATTAGGACATGGCTTCGAGACCGGAGAACAAGTCAGTTGTGAGTTCCCATTGGCTTTACAAGGTAAAGCAAGTTGTTGATGGTAGTGTGGAGAAGCATAAGGCAAGATTTGTTGCCTGTGGCTTTTCACAGGTCGAGGGGATTGACTATGATGAGACTTTTGCTCCTGTCACATGGTACTCATCTATCAGATCGATGTTGGCACTATCAACACAGATGGGTTGGAAGATCCATCAGATGGATGTGAAGACTGCATTCCTCAGTGGCAAGATTGAGGAATAGGTGTACATAGAGAAGCTGAAAGGTTTTGAGACCTTCGTTCATGAGTCGCATGTGTGCCGACTCAAGAGAGTGTTGTATGGGATGAAGCAAGCACCTCGTGCTTGGTACACCAATATAGACAACTACTTCACTGGGTTGGGCTTCACAAAGATTGAAGTGGATGCGAACTTGTACAACATCATGGTGAAAGGTAAGTTGTTGATCATCGTACTTTATGTTGATGATCTCATATTGACAGGTGATGATCAATTGATTATGTCTTGCAAGGAGGACCTTGCAAGAGAATTCGAGATGAAAGACATGGGTCTCATGCATTACTTGGCATGGAAGTGTGGTAGAAGGATGGGGAGTTCTTTGTGTCTCAGGGCAAGTATGCCAATGAGATATTCAAGAGATTCCACATGGAGAAGTGCAAGCCCATGCAGACTCCTCTAGCTGGTAACTAGAGGAAGGAGGATGCTACTTCAGGAGAAGTAGTGGAGGCTACTGTGTATAGGTAGCTTGTGGGTTCATTGATGTACTTAGTGAACACACAACCAAATTTGTGCTATGCGATGAACCAGCTGAGTCAAGCGATGGTTCAACCTATCAAGATGTTCTGGAAGGCGGCAAAGCATGTATTGAGATACCTCAAAGGCACATCTCAGTATGGATTATGGTATAGATGGATATAGGGAGTGAACCTACAAGGCTTCACTGATGCAAATTGGACAAGGAGTTCATCAAATCAGAAGAGCACATTAGGAGGGATTTTCATCCTTGGGTGAGCGGCAGTTTCTTAGTACAGTAGGAAACAGAGGTCGATTGCACTCAACTTGGCAGAGGGTGAATACATGGCTACAAGTCAAGCAACATGTGAGGCCATCTGGATGCGGAAAATCCTAGTTGGTTTGTTTGATCAGAGGATGGATCCAACTGTGGTCTATTGTGATAATCAAAGTTGTATCAAACTCTCTGAGAATCTAGTATTTCATGATAGGTCCAAGCGTATCGACATCCGGTATCATCATCTCAGAGACTGTGTAGCGAGGAGGATCATGTTGCTACAGTATATTTCAACAAAGGAACAAGATGGCATTGTCAAAGTGTAAATTCGAGTTCCATAGAGACAGGATCGGGGTGGTAAA
Source organism: Pinus taeda (assembly GCA_000404065.3). NCBI lineage: Eukaryota > Viridiplantae > Streptophyta > Pinopsida > Pinales > Pinaceae > Pinus > Pinus taeda. The sequence continues at coordinate 19,541 of APFE031013196.1, read as the reverse complement.
TAATCATTGAGAGGGAGTTTTGAAATGTGGCAACAAGAATATTCCAATTTAAATTTGTCCTTGAATTAAAATTGTGAATTAAAATCAAATTTAGTCTCACCAGCTACTTGGAAATAATTAATTAATTCATTATGGATTAATTAGTTGGAGAAATTCAAGTTAGAAGTCTTTCTGAAGTCATGCAGAGTTATCCTTAAATTAAAGAGATAAGATTGAGTTATATTTGAGTTGTAATTAGTTAACTCAGTTTACTGAGTTAAGTCCAGTTAAATTAGTTCCAAATTATTTGAGGAACTAATTGTGAGTTATCAGTCAATTGATGCATGCAAGCACTCAACCAGTGTAGTCCAGATAACTAAAGATTCCCTCATCATTAACTCATGCATGTCTATTTTGAGAAAGACTCGTTGAACTAAGTGTCAAGGAAAGTGTACTATCACTTGCATGTGTCTTCCTATAAAGAAAAGTCATGCATGCAGAAGGAGAGATTCCTTGAGGATTGTGCAGTTCTCACATGGTGTGAAATCAGTGTCTGAGATCAGTTTTCCACTTGGTTGGAGAAGATCATCCTAGAGGAATAATGCAAGGAAATAGGAGCTTGGAGAGAAGAGAGGAAGGCTTGAGAGAATCCAAGATTTCTTGTGAACATCTGTGAGGATTTTACTGAGAGCTGGCTTGTTGTGAGAGCTAAGGCTTTGTATAATTCATATGTATTTCCACCTTGTATGATAATATAGATAGTGGGGTTTTTAGTTGAGGCTTTCCATAAAGTATTTTCATGTGTATTGTGTGATTGATTCTTCTTCTTCTTGTTATATTGTTCAGCTCGATCTTTAAGCTTCCGCAAAATGATAGTAGAAGTAGGTTATAGTATTCTTCTTTGATTTATATTGCATTATCGGGTTAACCTACATCAGATTTTCTACATAAACTTCAGCTCAGCCTATCATCCACAGTCTAATGGATAGACTGAAGTGGTAAACAAAGGTCATGGAGTTTTATGCGATTATCGAAGATTTTCTTTCAGGTATACCTCCTTTTGTTCAAGAAGATGCCATGCTTATCATTGAATATTTTTGCAGTAATCTTGAAAATTTGTCTTCTTTTGAATCTCACGATTTAAAGAATGAATCTTGTTTTGATAAGATTTACAAAAATGGCTCATTTTATTCCATGTTACAAAACAAGTAATGCTACAAATGTGGCTAGCATTTTTGGAGAACCTTGTGGAAAAAAACTTGGAACTAAGTTAAACTTCAGCTCAATCTATCATCCATAGTCTAATGGATAAACTGAAGTGGTGAACAAAGGTCATGGAGTTTTATGCAATTATTGAAGATTTTCTTTCAAGTATACCTCCTTTCAATCAAGAAGATGAGATGCTTATCATTGAATATTTTTGCAGTAATCTTGAAATTTGTCTTCCTTTGAATCTCGTGATTTAAAGAATGAATCTTGTTTTGATAAGATTTACAAAAATGGCTCATTTTATTCCATGTTACAAAACAAGTAACGCTACAAATGTGGCTAATTTTTTGTTTTAATGAGATCGTTCAATTACGGGATTTTCCAAAGAGTATATTTCTAACACATACACAAGATTTACAAGGCATTTTTGGAGAACCTTGTGGAAAAAACTCAGAACTAAGTTAAACTTCAACTCGGCCTATCATCCGCAGTCTAATGGATAGACTGAAGTGGTGAACAAAGGTCTCAGAAACATATTGAGAACTCTTGTGAACGAACATCCCAAGCAATGGGATCATGTATTAGCTCAAGCTGAATTTGCATATAATGATTCACCAAATAGGAGAACAGGGAAAAGTCCATTTCAGAGTTTGTATGGAATGCATCCTAGGGGAGTTTATGAACTGCAAGATTTTGGAAAATTGGAACATAGAAGTGTTGAAGGAGAAGATTTTGTAACATCAATGGGTGAGTTACATGAACAATTTAAGCATAGGTTACAAGTCAACAGCTACAAATACAAGGATAAAGCCTATTTAAAAAGAAGAGAAGTGAACTTTGAGGTGGGATACATGGTCTTAGCTCACCTAAGAAAGGAGAGATTTCCAAGAGGGAAGTGTAATAAACTTAAGATGAAGAAAATAGGTCCTTGCAAGATATCATAAGTTTTCTACAAATGCTTACGAACTAGAGTTACATATTTCACCTATTTTCAATGCGATTGATTTGTATCCTTATCAAGTTAGTGCCATAGAAAATGTAGACAGTGATGAAGTCAGTGAGCAAAAATGGGTAAAATAAATGCCTATAGAAAAAAACTTTGGAGGTTGAATTGATCTTGGACACAGGTTGCAAAGAATACTAGAGGAAATGAGTATCTGGAATACTTGGTGAAGTGGAAATATCGTTTGATGGAGGATTCTACTTGGATGGATGAACTCTACAGAAATTAGGTTATTCTATAGAAGACCTTATGAGTAGAAGCTTATAAATTTTTCTTTCTTGGGGAGTCTAATGTAGGTGCATTAGACCGAGCACAAAATTTGATGGATTCTAGATAAGCTTAGCAATGTGATGGGGTGATCACATGTTAATGCTAGAAAATTAAAATGTTCTATTTTTAAAAGTTATAATATTTAGCCATGAATTACATAGGAGAAGTTGTGGATCTCATTGATTTTTTTTTTAAACGAAAAACAACGAGGAATTTTTTGAGTTCTTTGTAATATTCCTAATGGAAATTTACAATGATAAAAAAGCAAACATAGTAAAAACATATACAAAAATTTACAGCACATCAAACAACCAAAAATCTCCATAAACTACGTTGTGTTGAGCCATTTTATTAATATAATTGTTGGGCACAAATGTAAAATCAAAAAACATGCAGCTAAGCTTGCTCAAGGCAAGCTAACAATATCCAAGTGATGAAATCTGTTACTCTAACACACAATATGGTTGTCCTCAACAAACTCGGTGTTGTCCCAATGAAAACTACACTGCTGGTTGTAAATAATAGTTGCTAGGGCCTCCTCTGGTGGTCATAAAATTCTCGAAAATTAACCTTATCCTATCCACCGATAACCCACAAAAACACACGAAGGAATTGGCCAAATCTTGACCTCACAATTTTAGCGCAAATTTCCCTCAACTCCTCTAGTTGTTGGCTGAATTGGGACTGCTACTTGACCCCTCAAATATGCCAATAAAATTTTGTGAAATTATTTTTGAGGTCCTTGTCAAAAACCCAAAAAACCCCAGAAATGGTTTGTCCTAGTTTTGACGCTCCAAAATTGACCCCAAATGCTTGGCCCTCCTCCACAAGGAGAGATGTAACCTGTAGAAAATTTTGCGTTTTTTGCTCGGCCAAAATGGTAGAAAATGCCCAAAAACACTTCCACGGACTCCACCTCAAATTCTAGGCCTAAACTCCCTTTGCTCCTCAACTCCCAAGTGTGTCTCCTCCAAGCACTGTGCAGTCCCTATGTTGTTGCTAATGTCTCCTCCACAAAAACTCGTACTTCCATTGTTGGAACAATCAGAGAAGGATGGAAATCCCTCCTTGGGGTGGCACTCCAAGTTCATAGAATTAAGGGTTGAGATCTTTGCTTGGAGACACTCGTGTGATAAACAACACTTATAGAATTGGCTTCCGCTCAAGCGTGCTATGTCAAAGACAAGTTTCTGAATAAATGGATGAATGACCAAAATGAGTGCCTCTTGCTCTATTTATAATTCGTGGCTCCTTCTCTCCTGGTCCCCACTCTCTCTCTTCAATTTCACACTCCCTTCTCTTTCCTCTCTCTTCCAAGAGTGTGAGTTCCCTCCTTGGGTCAAATTTCTCTTTCTTGTGGTCCCCACTTTCCACTAGAGTCACAATATTATCTTTTCCTCCTAAGTCCCGGTGCCAGAATTACGTCCTCTCCTCAAACTCATCTCTATTGCTGAAAATAAAAATTGGGGATATTACAGTGCTCCCCACCAAAAATTGTTTGTTCTCAAGCAATGCCTGAACCAATGCCTCCTCTATCTATTGATCACCCCTATCACCATCAGTAATACCGAGGTCCCAAACATGTTGCTAAATCATCCAAGACCTTTGCACTATCCTGACATGAAAGAAATCCTCAATACCAAGATCCCAATCCATCCTATCCCACCTGAAGCTCCCCTCATTCCACTCACTATTTTGCCCAGTATAAGTACCAGAAGTCTTGTATATACCATCAATGAGTAGGGGATCATGATAATGTGGCACCATGCCCAACTCCTCATGAAGTTTTCCTACCATGTAGGCCATCCCATGAACTCTAGGAGTTTCCTTGCAGAGATGGTGTCTCACTCACGTGAGCTTCTCCTGATATCGTCTTGCTGGCCCACCTGCCATGCTAATGAAATCCCCCACATCATTGGTGATTCGCTAAAGCCCAATAGAAGATTTGCATGATCTCCCCCTTTAGTAGCCATCTCATCCCTAAAGGTTATTTAGTTGTGAAGAGTGGTGATGAGCAAGACCCCTACTAATCTCAGAGTGGTAACACCATGATGAAGCTACACTACTCTGATTATGACATACTCCCCACCATGTGTGGACTGTATCCTCCTCTCATAAGGCCTAGTGGCGAAAGATATATGACAGCCAAGCTCATCCTGCCCGGGCATCCTCATGATGCCAATATCTACCCCTCCACTACCAATCTCGACCCTAAGCCATAAAACAAGATAAGTCTGCCTTGCCATGTCATGGAGGTCTCAGTGATCCCCCATGTGTCAAACACAAAGTGAATTGGATCACCCTCTACCATGACCCTGCTCATCACAAAGGGGATTGATCCACCTGCCAACCTAGTCCCTAGATCCCCCAAACATACGTGGAGTTCATAACTCCCTCTCCTCACAAGATGTCACTGCGTAGCGTTGTTATTAGGTATAACTCATTTGGCCCTCATCTATGACCCATGTATGTATCCCCTGGGTGGACCCCAAGTATCAAGAGTATGTCCCATGCATGTGAACCTGCCCTGCTCCTACCAAGCCATGCAGAGAAATCCACTATCCCAACTCCTAATGATACACCTAATTACCGTTCGGATTCTGGGTACCCTCCCAAAGACGAAGTCTACCATCCACCGTCCCTCAAGTGTGAGCTTGGGGGTGGAACATATGCTACCTCAGCTATCAACCATGCCATCCCTAAGCCTATATCCAACAACTCGTGCACCTACCAAGGGTCTCAACTGGAGAGTCTCCTCCCGGTTCATGACACACAATGTCTCATCCAACTGTCTAGGGTGAACCTCCCATGCCCTACTGGCTGAATGGAGAGTGTCAAGGGGAAACAACCAAACACTTTGTGACTATAAGAAACATTGGAGGATGATGGGAGGGTATGTCCCAAAGGGCATGATCAAAATTATGTTGAAATTCTCAAGAGTGATCCTATGGACAACACTCTCTCCGCCTCGGATCTACTGATAACTCCCTCAAAGCCCTAACTTTGCTAAACATGGTGTCCCCAGATGCTCAACAATGTCCTCATTGATCCTAGATGAGTTGCATTTAATGGTACAACCAATGCCCCGGTCCATAAGTCTTCTTGAAGGCAATGCTCCAAGAGTTTGTGCTACATCATGTACCACCACATACCACCAAGTATCATTGTACTCTTTGACATGCCACTGTAAGCCGCAACATGTCCCTATACAACACTAGATACCCCCGACTAAGGCTGTACCATTCTGTATCATCTTGTGTCTTGTCGATGTCAAGGCACCAGTCACTCCCTGTGTGTACTCAATGTGATGTAAGGCACTCCTATTCCACAATGCGATCCAACACACTATGGTACACCACCATGCATCTCCATGTCCACCTGTATTCCATTTCTCAATACTAGATGCTCCCACACATCCATAGATGTGATGACATAGAGTTGTGTCTCTACGTGTCGGCCAACACCTAATCGGTATCATCACCTCCACCATCACAACAATATACCCGTCGATGAATGGATCTTCACTCCAAATTCCCCCCAAGGGATCTGAGAAGTGAATCTCCCTTTGTGTCAACAGTGATGCTATCACTATGCTCCTCCTCTGTGTCCTTTATGCCCCACACAAAAGTGAAGAGTCCACAAATCCATACAAAGCACCATCTGGTGGCATGCCAATGCCACCTCCTCTAAGAAACTCCTATCACGATATGTTGATCACCCCGTGATCCCGTGTATAGATGTCATACCAAGAAAACCAAAGGAGTTTTTCCATTAACTAGTTTGCCACTGGTGCTAACTGAGACTCCCCTAATGAATGTGCATGCTCAACTGTTAGGTCAACTGTACCATCCAGGTTGTAGTCAATTGGCATGCCTAAGAAATGATAGTTAGTCCCACCTAAAACCCAATGCCAATCTCCATTGTCGGTATCCCCAGTTCATGGAACCTCCTGCTACGCTACACCCAGGTCCACCACCATCTCCATAGACCACTTCACAAGGTACCAATTTAAAATCTCTTGCCATCCAACCCTAAGAGAGGGATCGAATGCACGAACTCTTACACATAGAACAACCCCAACATACAAATGCTCCACCTTGTGCAACTTCGATAATCTCATCCCGCTACCCAGGTCAACACATGAGATCTGACTAGGTAGCTCTGTCTCTCTCCTTCCAATGGGAAAAGGTGACCCAACAGTGGTGCTAACCTAGGCATCCCCTCTAGTATGTCTAGACAACTCCGCCTCTCTCAATCCAATGTGTAGGGATGGGCTGATAACATTGTAGATCTTGTCAGTCCACCTCTGAAGAGAACTGTGCTAAAATCCCAACGTGTGGTCTCTACGTTGCCCCTCATCAATGGCTAGCCCAAAGGATGGTTTCACATCCTCCTCCATCATGGGCTCGACATAAGTCTCCAACTTCTCCTCCCTAGACAACCCAACATGCAAGACATGCTCACCAGTCAGTTGTAGGTGATTGTCATCTAGCAACTTTGTCATAGATTATGGATGCCCTTGTACCTATTCGCTCCTTATCAATGGAGATGTCTCCTGATACCTCATCAACATGTGGTGCACTACTATCACCTGATAACTTGGTCACAACCGAGATACCTCATCAATGGATACCTCAATAATGGATGGCATCTCATTAGCGGGTGTATGCTCAACTGTCTCCTTTCCAACCATGGCTCCTTCAACTACTCTTTCATCTTCTTCCTTATTTCCTTTGAACCTCCATTGGTTTTTGCATGCCTCTTAGTTCACAAAACTCACAAAAAGAGAAGGGTGCCTGAATGCCATGACCTAATGATTGGTATGCCCTCCAGTTTGCTCCTAATAACTTCACATCAATGGCAATCAAGTCAGATTCTCAATTATGGAATGTATCAACTTCTCCCCCACAATAATCATCATTTGTTGCATCCTGATCACCTCATTCAAGGTTACTACCATGTTGTTGATTATAACCTTCCTTTGGATCTTATGTTTTCTTAGCTTTTTATTCTAGTCTTGTGATAGAATGAAGAGTTTCCCAAGTGAAGATTATGGCTCTAATACCACTATAATATTCCTAATGGAAATTTACAATGATAAACAAAACAAACATAGTAAAAAAAAATACAAAAATTTACAACACATCAAACAACCATAAATCTTCATAAACTACATTGTGCTAAGCCATTTTATTAATATAATTGTTGGATATAAATCTAAAATCAGAAGTATGCATCTAGGCTTGCTCAAGGCAAGCTAACAATATCCAAGTGATGAAATTAGCTGCTCTAACATGCAATATGGTTGTCTCCAACAAACTCTGCATTGTCCCAGTGAAAACTACACTGCTTGCTACAAATAATAGTCGCTAGGGTCTCCTCCGGTGCTCCGAAAATTCTAAGAAATTAACCCCAGCCTATGCACTAATAATCCACAAAAACCCACGAAGGAATTGGCCAAATTTTGACCTCAAAATTTCAGCCCAAATTTCCCGTAGCTCCTCTAATTGTTGGCTGAATTGGGACCCCTATTTGACCCCTCAATCTACCCAAAAAAATCTTCCAAATTGTATATGAGGTCCTTTCCTATGCACCAATAATCCACAAAAACCCACGAAGGAATTGCCCAAATGTTGACCTCAGAATTTCAGCCCAAAATTTCCCTAGCTCCTCTAATTGTTGGTTGAATTGGGACCCCTATTTGACCCCTCAAATCTACCCAAAAAAATCTTCCAAATTATATCTGAGGTCCTTGTCAAAAACCCAGAAAAGGGTTTATCATAGTTTTGATGCTCCAAAATTGACCCCAAATGCTTGGCCCTCCTTCACAAGGAGAAGATGTAACCTGCAGCAAATGATACGTTTTCTACTCCACCAAAATGATGGAAAAGGCCCCAAAACACTTCCCATACTCCACCTCAAGTTCTAGGTCCAAACGCCCTTCACTCCTCAACTCCCAAGTGTGTCTCCTCCAAGCACTACACAGTCCCTGCGCTGCTGCTAATAGCTCCACACAAACTCGCACTCCCACTGTGGAACAATCAAAAGGATGGAACTCCATCCTTGGACTGACACTCAAAGTCCACCAAAGCAAGGGTTGAGATCTCTACTTAGAGACACTTGTATGCTAAACAACACTTGCAGACTTAGCTTCCGCTCAAGCATGCTGTGTCAAAGACAAGTTTCTGAATAGATGAATGATGACCAAAATGAGTGCCTCTTGCTCTATTTATAATTTGTGGCTCCTTCTCTCCTAGTGGTCTCGTCTCTCTCCCTCTCCTAATTCGCACTCCTTTCTCTTTCCTCTCTCTTCCAGGAATGCGAGTTCCCTCCTTAGGTCGAATTTTTTTCCTTGTGGTCCCCACTTTCCACTAGAGCTGCAATATTCTCTTTTCCTCCTATGTCCCGGTGCTGGAATTGCGTCCTCTCCCCAAACTCATCTCTAATTCTGAAAATCAAAATTGGGGACATTACATTCTTGGAGAACGAGTTCATTGTTTTTATGTGTCAATACAGTCCCCAATTTTTGGAAACATGCCTGTACTTCCAAATTTGTGAACTAGAAGGTACTCTTTGTAAATGGCATAAGTGAACAACGAGTAGAATTGTAAGTCTATCAATTGTTTTGTGATTAATTTTCGAAAGTCTCTGAATATAAAAACCTATACATGTTTGTGTATGACTATTAAACAATAATTTTATTCCCCTCTATTCGATTTGGGTATGATTAAATTGAAAGAGATTGTGTGGAAATTAATTTACGATTTAATCTTTGTTTGAACCAATTCAAAAAACAAAAAACAAATTGTTTGAATGAATTCCAAAAATAAAAAACAAAAAAATAGGTTATGTTTGTGGTCTGGAAGAAGAAAATGAAGTTTCAAATTTTATTTGGTTGATAAAGGCTGTGAATATACAAACCTATACATGTTTGTGTATGACTATTAAACAATAATTTTATTCCCCTATATTCAATTTGGGTATGATTAAATTGAAAGAGATTGTGTGGAAATTGATTTGGGTAATGATTAAATTGAAAGAGATTGTGTGGAAATCGATTTGGGTATGATTAAATTGAAAGAGATTGTGTGGAAGTTCATTTACGATTCAATCTTTGTTTGAACCAATTCCAAAAACAAAAAACAAAAAAATAGGTTATGTTTGTTGTCTGAAAGAAGAAAATGAAGTTTCAAATTTGATTTGGTTGATATTATCTAGAGGCAGAGCACTCTGTTTAAAACCATGTCGAAAATTAAAAAAACAAGTCACATATTTGCACCTAATTGAAATCACGTTACTAGTGAATAAAGGAGATTAGTGGTGATTAACAAATTGTTTGAAGAAGAATCAGACAAATTACACTTCTAGCAACCGCGGCATAGAGGTTTTGGAAAAAGCGCTACCAAATTATTTGACAACACAGGATACAAAGGGAGTTTGCAAGAGCGCTGTGAAATATTTGTCAGAGAAAAAACAATGTAAGATGGTAAACTTATCAAGAAATCTATGGATCGAATAGACTATAGTTTTCTTTCAGCCTACTACTTGGATTATAAGGTTACCTCTTGCTATTTGATTGGTTTGTTGAAATTCCATTGTAGGAACCTCCAACATATTTGGAATAGAAGGTGTTGAAACTAAACAAAGCTCCATTGTAGACAACTTGTGTTTATCTGAAATGGTAGTTTACATGGCTAGTAATGAGTGAATCACAATTGTTCAGTCCCTGATACACCAAATTGAAGAGATGAAGTAAGATCAAAATGTTGGCTTGATGAGCAACTTGGGAATATCTGCATGGATATAGGACTTTGTTGGACATATGTGTTAATTCAACATGATCATATAATCTTGAGCTCTAGCTATGGAATGCAATTGCTACTTACGATCTGCTACATAAATGATTTGTTGAAATGCCATCGTAGGCCCCACTTGCAAATTTGGAGTTGTATATGCTAAAATGAAAAATGTTGAGAATAAACAATGTTTTCCATAAGATTTTGCAAAGTAAGTTGCTTTTGGGTTGAAACATGATAATCCACAAAATTTCCATGGGAAAAAGAACTATCTAATAACTCTAAATCATCAAGATCAAAAGTTTCAAAAAGAACAATAGAATGATATGGTAGCATACAAAATGCTTGTTTTATCTTTACCAGGGTTTCACTACAGTCGTTAAAGAGGTAATTCACCTTCCAAGAATATATCCTCACAACCACATGCAACAAATGTATGGCATCATACAAAATGCTTGCTTTATCTTTACCAGGGTTTCAATGCAGTCGTTAAAGAGGCAATTCACCTTCCAAGAATATATCCTCACAACCACATGCAGCAAATGACTGGACAAATGGAGTGCAATTAGCACCTTAGGAAAGAGAGTAGAGTTAACAAAGACACCCATATCTGTGTTCACTATCTGGTTTTTCTTGAGCTCGTGCTCCAGGTGCACTGCGATCCATATGGTGCCAAGAGGCCCCTTCATAATTAATATAAACTACAAATAAAACATATTTACAACCTTCAAACCCTAGCATGCTTCAATCTATGTGAGTTATTTGTGGAAGGAAAGTTTCACAAGAGGGAATTTTTTTATCATAATTCACGCAAAGAGGATTGTTATGGAGAAAAACTTAATTATATGATGTTTTGTTGATTGGATATCTAGGTCCCTTGATCTCATAGGTATCATTAAAAATTCTTCAATTCAATTCAAACTTTCCCAAAAGTGTATCCCTTTTTAAACAAAAATATCCCATGACAATTTGGATTCAGAAAGCTTCCATGATATCTGTTGATCCAATAACAGTGTCATTTGCCTCTCACAATGTTGGATGTGAACAAGAATGCAGTCACATAAAATGTTATCACTGACAAGTTACCAGTAGAGAGAGAGCGCGCCTAGGATAGGGGAAGGGTTAGTGCACGTCATAAAGTTCACAGAAAGAGGACTATACAAAAGTTGCACCATACAATTTAAAGAGGAACAACTTATAGAAGTCATGAAAGCCCTTAAAAGAATCATGTGATGGTTGTGATCTGACTACATCAACTATGGCCTTGCATCTCACTCACAAAAATTGTGGCCTTGCATCTTGCTCACAGGGAAAGTAAGTTGTGTTCAACATATTATGTCCGTGTTGTTTATTATTATGGAGATCCCTTTCACTCAGCACCTATACTGGAGACAAGCCTCCATAATTTATGTGTCTGGCCTCTAATCTCTATAATAGAGCCCCAACCATGCTTCACACAGATTTATAAGATAATGATTCCAAGCTAAAGTACATGCAATCTACAATTTAAAACAACCCATTTCTCCTTGGTAATGTGATGACGTTGATTTTCCTAGCTCTATGAAAAAAATTCCACCATTTAATAAAGTAGCCAACAAGGTAAAATAAGTAGCCAACAAGGTAGGACAAAGTAGCAAAACAAAAGATTATGAGCAAATATGAGAGATCCTTAAAAAAATTATTGCCATGGAATCATAACTCACTCTAATATCCAAATAAAAAACAAGCAAACTAAATTCCAACATGTGAAAGAAAGATAATTGTTTATTAAAATAAGAAAAGCTTTAAAAGTTGCATCGTAATAGACCAATAGGAATTTTTTGCACCTTTTTGAGTTATAATACCCTAGGTGGATATCATGGATAAATGTCATTAATGGATGTCATTTTCCATTGAGATTATTGATCCAAAAAGAAATATAATTGAGTCATCATGCATACCAATCTATCATTTTACAAGGTGAGGCCCGCTATTTATAGGATTTTTTGCGCCTTCTTGAGTTGTAATACAATGGGTGGATACCACGGATAAATGTCATTAGTGGATGTCATTTTTCATTGAGATTATTGATCTAAAAAAAATTATAATTGAATCATCATGTTATAGGATTTTTTTGCGCCTTCTTGAGTTATAATACCATAGGTGGATACCATGGATAAATGTCATTAGTGGATGTCATTTTCCATTGAGATTATTGATCCGAAAAAAATTATAATTGAATCATCATGCATACCATCAGTTAAAAAAAATTGTTGAACTTGTAAACCCATTGATGACCATATCAAATTGGCTATTTCTACGCCTTCTTGAGTTATAATACCATGGGTGGATACCATGGATAAATGTCATTTTACATTGAGATTATTGATCCAAAAAAAATTATGATTGAATCATCATGCATACCACGAGTTGAACTCATAAACCCATTGATGACCATATCAAATTGGCTATTTCTACGCCTTCTTGAGTTATAATACCATGGGTGGATACCATGGATAAATGTCATTTTACATTGAGATTATTGATCCAAAAAAATTTATGATTGAATCATCATGCATACCACGAGTTGAACTCATAAACCCATTGATGACCATATCAAATTGGCTATTTCTACGCCTTCTTGAGTTATAATACCATGGGTGGATACCATGGATAAATGTCATTTTACATTGAGATTATTGATCCAAAAAAAATTATGATTGAATCATCATGCATACCACGAGTTTAAAAAAAATTGTCGAACTCATAAACTCATTAATGACCATATCAAATTGACTCTATAACCACATCAAATTTATCATAATTAATTTGTATAATCCATTATTAAATTCATGTATTAAATATATGACATTATTTTTTGAGTTTCTATAATGTTTTCTTTAATGTTTCTTTCGAATTTTCATTTTTATTAATTTTTATTAATCTATAAATTTGTGTTTTATGTTTTTATGCTATTATTTTTTGAGTTTGTATTTTATGTTTTTATGCCATTATTTTTTGTTATCTTAGGTTGTTTTAGTTAGCTTTCTAGTTTCTAAAATGTATTCTTAAAAAAATTATTTTATTTGATATTTAAAATAAAAATAAAAAATCAATCTTTCTTTCAAATTTTCTTTTCCATTCTTATCTCTTTTATGTTTATTTAATATTTATTTTAATGTATTTTAAATATTTTTTTTAAGGTTTTCTTAATGTTTCATTTTAAATATTTATTATTATTTAAATGCATTCTTCTCATTTTCTATTACGTCTTTTTATTGATTTAATAATAAAAAATAAAAATAAAAAAATTATGATTTTTTAATGGTTTCTTTAAAAATATGTTTTTATGTCCAGTTATTTTTAAGTTTTGTGGTTTTGTGTTTTATGTTGGTATATTTTGTAATTTATAATTTAATTAAATGGTAGATTTTGGAAATATTTTTGGTTTCTAATAAATAAGAGTCATAAGTAAATTAATTGTTTATGGAAGGAGAGCCAAATTTAAAATGTGTTTTTATTGTTAAATTAGTTTATCTTCTAAATTATAATTTAGATTTTGGAAATGTTTATTATTTTTTAAGTTTGTGTTTTATGTTTTATGTCATTATTTTTTAAGTTTGTGTTTTATGTTGGTATATTTTGTAATTTATAATTTAATTAAATGGTAGATTTTGGAAATATTTTTGGTTTCTAATAAATAAGAGTCAAGTAAATTAATTGTTTATGGAAAGAGAGCTAAATTTAAATGTGTTTTTATTGTTAAGTTGGTTTATCTTCTAATTTATAATTTAGATTTTGGAGATATTTAGTTTTTAAGTTAATTTTTGGTTTCTAATAAATAAGAGTTAAATGATGGGAAAAGTCAATTTTTGGTTTCTAATAATTAAGAGCTAAATCAACTAATTGCTTATGAAAGAAGAACCAAATTTAAAATGTATTTCTATTATTAAGTTGGTTTGTTTTGCAATTTATAACTTAAAAATTTATTTTAGATTTATAACTTACATTTTAATTTCTAATAAACTAAAACTAAGTCAATGGTCTAGTCTCACTCTTATCCATTAAATTTAAAAAATATTCTTAAAAATCTAAAACAAACGCACCCGTTTTGGTTAGAAGCAGTGAAAACAATAACATCCGCTCCTAATCGCATTGTTCCTGTCTTGAAACCATTTCCATCTGAAACCAAACAATAACTAATTACTTTTTGAATTGCAACCGAGGCCAACGAAATTGGCCTTCAAATGTTTAAAAACCAGAATGGTATGTAAAAAGCTGAGAGGGAATAGAAATTATACATTTTCCATGTGTAGACTTTTTCGAAGACCAGCCAAATGAGACACATCGCCTCAGGCAATCTGGATCCATTCCTCCTCCATTGTCTTTCAAAAAGAAAACCAAAATACAATAACTTATTCAAACCATAATACAATAACTTATTCAACGAATTGGTAAAATGTTAGAGAATGAAATTAAAAAAGATCAGTAATGGAGTTTTATATTCAGTAAGTGCGTTCAAATACCTTGAATTAGTAATGCTGGATTGTTATCACGTGGGTTACTTATTTTGTCAATTGCAACGAATGTGGCTCCATTCTCTCTCTGTTGTTTGAGTGCACATATCAACATATAATTACTTACTTGCACCCATATATGAAAATTCATCTCGTTGCAGAAACAATCATGGGATTAATTTTACTGGAGAAACTATTCAAATTACATATAAACAGAGAGAATGAATATAGTTGAATGTAAAGCCGCAAGATTTCAGTGTATTGATAATTTGAATCAATGTTATTGGATTTTATACCGGATTATGATGTTAATTGGGTTGCAAGATTTCAGTGTATTGATAATTTGAATCAATGTTATTGGATTTTATACCGGATTATGATGTTAATTGGGTTGGTGTTCGAGAGGAATGAGCGTTACCATATTGGGTGTATTGGGTGTTTGAGAGGAATGAGCGTTACTATATTGGGTGTTTGAGAGGAATGAGAGTTGCTTTATTTGAGTTAAATTTTTGTGGCATGTTGAGCTTATCATTGTACTATTTTTAAGTTTCAAAATATCTTAAGTTTGTCTAATTTATTGGATGTTTGAGAGGATTGAGAGTTACCTTATTTGAGTTTAATTTTTGTGGTATGTTGAGTTTATAATTGTCCTATTTTTAAGCTTCAAAATATCTTAAACTTGTCTACTATATAATTCGGGTGTTTGAGAGGAATGAGAGTTACCTTATTTGAGTTCAATTTTTGTAGTATGTTGAGCTTATAAATTTATTGTTATAATAACTTCGAGACTTATCATTGTACTAGTTTTAAGTTTCAAAATAATGAGAGTTGCCTTATTTGAGTTAAATTTTTGTGGCATGTTGAGCTTATAAACTTATTGTTATAATATTATAACTTCACTTAGCGTTGTACTATTTTTAAGTTTCAAAATATCTTAAATTTTGTCTACCTTATTGGATGTTTGAGAGGAATGAGAGTTACCTTATTTGAGTTCAATTTTTGTGGTATGTTGAGCTTATAATTGTTCTATTTTTAAGCTTCAAAATATCTTAAACTTGTCTACCATATAATTTGGGTGTTTGAGAGGAATGAGAGTTACCTTATTTGAGTTCAATTTTTTAGTATGTTGAGCTTATAAATTTATTGTTATAATAACTTCGAGACTTATCATTGTACTATTTTTAAGTTTCAAAATATCTTAAACTTGTTTATAAACAGGTACTAAAAATATCTTAAACTTGCTTTTAAACTTGCCTTTAAAAATATCTTAAACTTGCTTTTAAACTTGCCTTTAAACTTTGCTCAGTTACATCGAAAAAAAGTATCAAACAACTTAAAACATTGAATGATATTTATCCTCATGAATAATATTACACTATGTTGGTGAATGATATTTATCTTCATTAACAACTTAAAACTATGTTGAATAAAAATAAACAATCATATTCATCATAGAGCTTAAGGAAGAAGAGCCAAACCAAGGGAGATGAACAAGGATAAGAAACAAAGGAAACTTAACACTATGTTAATAGGAGAGTAAAAAATTATGAAACTTAAAACATTCAATGATATTTATCCTCATGAATAACATTACACTATCTTGGTTAATGATATTTATCTTCATAAACAACTTAAAACTATGTTGAACAAAGATAAACAATTATGTTCATTATAGAACTTAAGAAGGAAGAGCCAAACCAAAAGAGAAGAAAAAGGATAAGAAACAGAGGAAACTTAACACTAGGTTAATAAGAAACTTAACACTAGGACCATGAAACCATTTCCCTTTGAAACAAATTTCTTTATATATAAGATACTTAACTATCTTATATGTAAAAATTTCATTCCATATAAAAAATATATGGGTTTAAAGGTTAAGTTCAAATCTAGAAAGAGTAGAATATATACATTTTTATAAACTTTAATAATCAAATGACTACACAAATTTAAATCCAAAATACATTTATATATATATATATATGAGAAAATACACGGAAATACACTATTTTTTATAAAATAATTAAGGTTAGAAATTTCGAAAACAAACTCTATCAACTTCAATTGTAAAATTCATGACATGTTTGCAAACAAAACAAAATCAAAACACAAACTCCGAACAGTTTGATACAGAAAACCCAATTGCAAAAACAATTTTTTGCTTAAGGAAATGATTACCTCATCCATTGCATTATCCAATAGCTCTGCTACAGCTGCAACAAGATATGAGAAGCTTCAATCTCCCAGTATCAACAGGAACTTAACACCAACTTGAAGACTAGTAGATTACCTCATGGGACAAATATAATATCATGAGGTTCATTTGTTGGCATACCTCCCAGAGCCCATTGATGAGAAGTAGCATTAGAGTGAAGGTACGAGGAACTCACTCGAACCATGTCCTCAGCCAATTCTTCATCTAAAACAAAATACAAAATTTTTAATGATGGCAGAACAACAGAAATTCGCTGTATCGATGCATTCCCAATCTTCATAATTTTATATATTATGTTTTTTTTTGGTTAAAAAGGTAAGGGAGAGTAGGTTGAGGCCAGGGGTTGTTTTGGGTTAAAGGGGGAGACTAGGTTGAGTAGAGTATTTTAGGGTTAAAAAAGGGAAATTAGGTTGAGTCTAGGTCGGAGTTTTAATATACAGAAGAAATATTTAAATACAGTGAAATATTATTACTGAAATTGTGATAAAAGAACAATCTACTCCCACTAAAATATAATATTTTAATTAAAAATAACTTTTATCTTTTAATAGACAGAAAAAATATGTAAATATAGTGCAATGCTATTACTGGAATTGCGATGAAAGAACAATCTATTTACAATAAAATGTAATACTTTAATTAATTTATTTTTTCCAAAAATAACTTTCATCCTCAATCTCTTTCGAGATTTAAATATAAAAGCAAAATTACCTTTATCTGAAGAAGGTGGTACATCAATGTTCCA
>APFE031013193.1:0-12494 GCA_000404065.3 Pinus taeda | reverse complement strand
AGACTTGCGCCAAAAATAGCCTGCGGGCCCACTTAGTGAAGGCGACTCCTTTCCACTAAGCTCCATCATCTTGTTGCATTCTCAACAAGCATTTCTTGTTGCACACTTTTCATGTCTCGATGAAGTTACTTACTTCACCTCCCTATGTAGGAATCCTTTCTCTTTTTTCACCCTTTATTTATTTTATATAGGACTGTGAATGACACTTATTTATTTCATGAGGTGGAACAGGGATCCTGACTTATTGAGAGCAGAAGAGGTTGTTCCTTTAAAGAATAATATATAAAACCTATGCTATTGGTTTGTTTGTTTATATTTTCCCCTTGTCCTTTTCTACTTGATCGGATCAACATGTGAAATGACGAAACATATACAACTAAGTGTAGGCATGAGTTATCTATATTAGACATGAATATCATGGTTTGACACAAAGATTTCCTTACGGAAATATTATATTTTATATCTGAACATCATTGACCAAAATGTGTAACTTAGACAAAGAAGAAGGACTGAAGGTTAGCCAATTGCTTCGGTGTCATAAATCCCTTTTCAATTTTGCAGCATACATTGGAACCTAGAACACAATTGCATATGACACTTATTTACATGAACATAAACAAACTAATAAAAACTAAACATAACAAGAAAACAAACAACACAATAGACTATGTACATAGGATAGGGCACAACTCTAAACTATCATTGAAAATATTGTTTTAAGTCTTCACCATTTATAGGAAGAGAGTCAATCTTCCTGTCTAACGATTAAAGACGATAACAGTGATGACCAAGCTTCTCAAGAAGATTAAACAATCTGATCCACAGGGATTGGAACTTAGTGTGTTTCCCCTTATCTTCATGGGCTTTGTCCCACTTCAAGACCAGGTCACTAACACTAAATTCCTTTTCCCCCACAAACTTCTTATCAAACCATCTCTTGATACAGTTTTGGTGAAGAGAAATTTTTTCCTTAACTTTCTTTCTTTCTTCCTGTAATTTAAGGAGAGTATCTATCCTACTCTAAACCAATAGATAAGGCTTACCCTAAGATTCTTGTGAAAGTTGAACGGCATGAAGGTAAATGTTTGGAGTCAGGATGGCTACTTTTCCATACACCAAGAAGTAAGGAGAAGTATTCAAAGAATGTTTAGGCATGACACGATCAACCCATAGGGCGTTCACCAAATTAGTGTGCCAGATCCTTTGTTAAGAGAAGACGATATTTTTAATTATACAGATAAGGTTCTTATTAGTTGATTCAATAAGACTGTTTACTTATGGGTAGTATTTAACTAAATGTTTCAATACAATTCCATTTTCCAATGAAAAATCATAAAGTTTCAGTAATGAGAAATATGTTGCATTATCAGAAACAAGTGAAATTAGAATGATGAACCTAGTAATAATATTCTTTTGAGGAAGCTAATGACTTCTTGATCATTTAATTGCTTGAGAGGAGCCACTTCTATCCACCATGTGAAGTAATATGTAGTTGTAAGAATATATTGGCACTTCTTCAATGAGTATGGAACGGTCTCATCGATAACATCAAAGCCCCATTGTTGGAATGGTTCTTCTATAACGATGGGATGCAATGGGGCAGTTGACTTATTTTCTTGGCCAACACATTTTTGACAAAGTGAAAACTTGTGGACATAAGCATGAGCATATTTGAGAAGTGTGGGCCAATATAAACTGACCCACATAATTTTGTGTGCCATAGTGTCACCCACATAATTTCCTCCAACTGGTCCATCATGGAGGTCACATAGTACCCTTTATCAATCTGGTGCTTCCAAGCATCTCAGAAGGAATCTGTTGTGGTGGTTTCTAAAATTCACTCCATGTACCAACTAGTACGATAAAACTTTCAATATGGTTGCTTTATTCCATCTTGCAGATAATTGAGAGGACATGGTACCATGCTTAATATATTGTTGCACATATGTGTACCAAGAGGTTGATGTGTCAGTGGGGGTAGCTTGTTTGATATTATACATTTCAATCTCCTGCTCCAAACTAGAAGAGTCGGCTTCTGGTGAATTTGTCACTTTTGCTGCTAGCTACCATAGACCATGGCCCTTGATAGTGTGAACTAGTTTGAACTCAAGATCATACTCTTGTAAGCTGGTCATCCAGTTCTCTCTACTTTCACCCAGTTCTTGTTGAAATAACAACGACATGACTACTAGGTGTGGCACAAAGATAATATAATGATTCTTCAGAGGATAAGGCTAAAAGTGTTTTACTTCCTTGTATACTGCATGTGCTCACTACAAGGAAAATACCTTATAGCAGAGGTCTTTGCGGAAGCCCCTTTAAAAATAACCCAAAAATCCATTTGTAGTGGAGGTCACTAGCGGAGGTGGGAAGGCGTATGTTTTAGAAGATGTTTTTTGAAAAGTGTGTCTAAAATACAAAAATGAACTGATACTTTACTATCCATACAAGCACCTATATTGCATTAAGGTGGTGTACCATCGAAAATTTATTTTTATAAAATAAATAAAAACACGGTGCACTAAAAAACATAATGCAACAGTGCATAGTCAACAACCTTGGTGTCCTTCACATAGTAAAACATCCTGGTGCATACCAGTAAGGAGAATCGCTATAGTTTTAAATTTCATAGAACTATGGTGCTATTTTCCAATGACACCCCGCAGTGGAAATCTTAACAAAGTGCTCTGGGGCATCTTATAAAAAGCACCGCTAGAAGGTTTTTAAATTCTAAAAAAATAGCGTTGTTATAGTAGTAACAAAGAATTAATCTGGTACTTAT
Organism: Pinus taeda; assembly: GCA_000404065.3. Lineage (NCBI taxonomy): Eukaryota > Viridiplantae > Streptophyta > Pinopsida > Pinales > Pinaceae > Pinus > Pinus taeda. The sequence goes on along the minus strand of APFE031013193.1, from coordinate 9,712 downwards.
AGAAGAATGCTTCGTGGGTTCTCAAGTAAAGCACCATGATATTTTTTAATTAAAAAAAAATTACAGTGATTTTGGACATATACTGCACTAGTGCTTTTGGAGAAACACACCCTAGGAGGGTTAAATAAAACAAAACCCTCGTGACTCTAATTTTCATTTTTACAATCTATAACGTGGGAGAGATATGAAGCACCTGTGCCACTCTTGCCACATGATAGCACCTTGACATCAATGCTTCTTTTGCTCACCTTCCTTCCATACCATGCTCACTATTTGAGTTTTCATTTTTCTCAAATAGTCCTAAAATTTGTTTTTCACCATTACGTGTCCACAATGCCTCTCCAACGACAAAATGTCTAAGTAATATCTATGTTTCTTTGTAACTTAATTTTTTAACAGGTTAGAATTGTAAATTTGGTTGAATTTATCACTATTTTTCAATTCTTTTCATTATATGGTGCGTCCGATACTTTTGGTTTTCACCGATAGTGGTGTGCCCTGTAAATTTACAGGGTGCACTATGTAGAGGTGTGTGAACATAATGCACCATCATTGTCACGATGTGTTTTAGAACTAAAACACACCAGGATTGATGTGAGAAATTGTACATCAATGCATCACGCCTGGTGCATTTTAATTTTCCAAACACATCACAAATTTAATATTTAAAAATATAGCCATAGCTTCGTGTGTTTTCGCCTCGCCTTGATAGTGATGTACCTTGTAAATTTACATGGTTCAAGCATATCAATGCATGAATATAATGTACCACCATTGTTGTGGTGCATTTTGTAAACTAAAATGCATTGGGATTGATGCAAAAAATTATATTTCAATGTGTCACGCTTGGTGTGTTTTAATTTATCAAATGCACTACAAATTTAATATTTAAAAATATAGCCATAGCTCGGTTCATTTGATAACCTAAATGTTCTGTACCAGTGTGACAAGTTTATTTGTGTGCACCAGTGTACAAGTTGTCCCACCACTATTAGAAGATAAAATTGTGAACCAATAATGGTGCACCATACTTATTTGTGCATCGTTAGAAGAGCAGTTGTAGTTTGACGTGCACCAACACTGGTGCATGACTATGTTTTTTGCACACTAGCAATTTTTTTATTTTTTGTTTTAATTTAAAGTTATGTTTTCATATTTATACATACATGTTTCATTTAATAAAAAAAAATGTATTTTATATATGAGGTTGATGTATTTTATATGTCAATTATATAACAGAGACATCAACGGAGCGAGTAACAACATGAGCTGAAGTAGGAGGCAGACCCATACAATATGATCTGAACATGGCAGGCCAGAGAGAATGAGAGGGATTTATACCCTCACCCTATTACTACAACGACCTGAGTGCTCTTATGGAATGTAGGTGTCCTAAAGTACTATGAGGAGGCTACATCCCTTAAGGTACACTCTTCTTTTCTGGTGCATTTGATCCGCTAATGGAATGTCTAGGTGCAGGATTTCTATGTCAGTCCTAGGGTGTGGTATAGGCCCACTGAGGTGGACATGTACTTTATCACTAGCCTATCCAGGAGAGGGGATGATTTTCCCTAGTTTCTTGTTGTCCCCCACGTGGTTGTAGCTAATATTAAGCTTGCGTACACTCTGAGATATGTCAGGCCTTATGCGGTCCATCCATCTGCTTTTCAGGTATGTGGTGGACAACTACATATTTCTTCTTTTGCTGCAGAGGAGGTTAGGTGCCTCTCGTTATTAGACACCACCTTTGCACACTTTAGTACTGATGGGAAGCACATTAGTTTCCCTCTTTTGTATTGTGTTGATTCTTTGATTCAAATTCCACATTACATTAGATGGTCTGCCATTTTTTTGAGGCAGCTTTGCATGTCTTTAGATAGATGTTGTGCATTGAGACATGGGAGGGAGATCTTCCCTTTCGCTTCTGTTAACTCTCAGTTTGTCCCTAAGCTCTTGAAGGGATACGGCCGAGGTAACCACAAACCAATCTTTGGATTGCAGGTTCTAGCCCACCTGCAATCAGAGAGGGCTCTATCTTACCAATTTAGCTTTGTTGATAATGATTTTAGGCTAGCTATTGGGTTCAGTGGGTTTGTTTGTGTTTAGGTGGAAGATAGATGGAAGGAGGATATTTTCAAGTGGAGAAAAAATGTATAGGGTGAAGAGTTTCAAACCATTGGGCATGGAGGCATGGGGTTAGACTGCTGGTGCGTTTTCTTGGTCACAAGACAAATATGAAGCAGGGTAGCTGTACATAACACAATCTTCAGGCTAAGGAGATGAAATGAAAGCTAAGGAATGAGAGGCAGTCAAGAATATCTCAGTCGACTTAAAAGAGGGAAAGCGAATGAACTCTATCCAGGGGCAGTCAAGAATTCCTGGATAACTGTCATACATGATGAATTAGGGAAAATATGAGCCATGTGGAATCCATATTTATGCCTAAAACGGATGAAAACATGAAGAGACAGCAGAAATTGAGTATAGAGTGTAGTTAAACAAATTCTAAACTAATCTTTCTTTCTGCTGTTTAGAATGTAATTTATGAATGGAAAACAGAGGTAAGAAATACTTATTGAGTCATGTAACAACACAAGAATTTCACAGTCACTCTTCAACCATTTAAACACAGCAATAGTTCATTCTCCAAGCTTGTAAGCAATCTTTGATTATAGAAATCTTTCAGACATATAGTGTGAGTATCCCTTGAGCGAATCAACCAACATGACAAAAAAGCAAGCAACCAACCCCCAATACATCTCCCTCAGCAGTATATATAGGAGTTCTTTACAAAATATCCCATAGGGAAATATCTGGACTTAACTGTGTCCATCTACTCTGACATAATCAATAACTATTATGAAGAAAAAACACAACAATAATCGAGAAAGTAAATGCGTTTTATTAGCCGCTGCAGGTGTCCCGATTGTCGTTAACTCTTGAACTGAGAAAGTCGGTTGATGACCACTGTGCTGATGAACTGTTCTGGGCGTGCTGTCACCTGCCACCTGCGTAGCTGGTTCGAATTCTTTTTAGCGCTAATTTCCTCTGTTGCTGGTTTGAATTTTTTGATGGTAGAGCTGTGTAATGAAGTTTGCTTATGCAGGCAAAATATGAAGAGAATCGAAATTACTTTAGAATCTGAAGCAAACCTTGCCAACAATCTTCTGGTGGTAAATGATGTCTTCTTAATTTGAATAATGTTTCATCAGCTTCAGTATATGTATAATAAGTCGGCCATGCTGGGAAGAGATGTTTTATTTCATGTTCAATGTAAAATAGATCTTCCAGTTTATTATATAAACTCTGCCCTGTGGGAGGGATTGCTTCTTCTGTGTTGCTTGATGATGCAGTGATTTGATTTTGTACATAAGTATGTAGCCTGTATGCATATTGCTCCTGCTTTAACAGCTTTTCGGTGCTAGTGACCAGGCTGGGTAAACCTCTGCTCTGTAGACCTCCCATTCTTTGTCTGAAGGCCTGTACCTATGTTTGCATCTCTTGGCACTTTCTTTCTATGGTCTAGACAAAATTCCTCATGGTTAGCACCTTCTTGACTCTTACAATAGTCTTTGTTCTATTCTGGATGTTTAAAGCTATCAACTGGTCACCAGTACGAGTATTTAAAAAGTGAATCAATTTATTAGCTAACTCAGGCTTGTCTACCAATAATGTCCTGGCCTTTTGAGTCTCATACTGAGCTATCGCCATCAAATCTATCTGGTAAAAAATGGTTTGAATCCCTGTCCATTGATTAACAAGAGCTTTGCCAATATTATCCCACAAAATTGTTTTGATTTGAGTCAGGGTTGTATGGAGAGTGAGGTCTTTCTCCAAGGCCTTTATCTTATTTTCTAGGGCCTTTACTTCCCTGGTTTTCTCAGCAACTGTAATCTTTGATTTATCATAGCTGGCTTCAATCTTAGCTAGCTTTTCTTTAGTTTCCTTCATTTCTGTCATTTGTAATTCGAGGGATTTAATCTCTTTCACCATGGCCTCCATGCCCAAACTGGCCTCTTGTGCTGCTGCTGCTGTGGTTGCTGCTGAAGTTGAAGCTGGTGGAGGTGCCGTTGTAGTAACTGCTAGAGGAGGAACCGAGATTGTTGGAATAAATAGAGGAGGCCGTGAGGCCAACTCAGGCTGTTTCCCTTGTAAAGATTCTTCTAGTGCTTTCTCCATGTCCAGTATTCTCTGATTCATTTTCATAAGCAAGGTGTACACGTCCTCCATTTCTTTCTGCTCTGCTACTTCTGTAGTCTGAGGATGTAGAGCTGGCAACAATTTCATTTTTTTTCTGAGGGCTGCTATATCCTCTTCTTTTTTCCTGATCAAGGCTTGTGTTCCTTTGGGGTCTTTGGGGTCATGTCCCATTTCTATTATGATTTCCTCCAGAGATTTTATCCTATTATCTTTGGCCAATGATGAGGCTTTTTCTAGCTCTAACTGGGAAGAAGTATTGTATAAGGAATTTTGAAATCTATGGGCCAATAAAGCCTTATTTGCCAGTGTAGAGTAAACCATTTCTCCTATCTACTTATGAAACTCAATTTGGTCTATTGGATGTATGTCCTTGGAAAGGACTTCCAAATTGGTTCTAATGTAGTCTGCAGCTGATTGTGGTTGCTGCACGGTGGGTCTGAAGTGACTTAAAGTCATTTTCCCTACTTCTATGTCATAGGCTGCCATCAGCCTCTGTTGATTTGTTGGGGCCATCCTTAGCAGTTGATTATACAACTGGAACTTTATTGGTTCATTCCTAGCTTTGATTTCAGTGAATGCCTTTTTAATGTCTGAGCCCTTTTGTGCCTGTTGTTTGGAGGACGAAACCTCCCCACCTGGTTGTCTGTTGTGCTTCTGGTGGAAAGAGCTGGTCGATGTCTCCAAAATAGGAGGGATGTGCTGCCCTGAAGTCCCCTCACCTCTTAAGTTTCCAAGAGTTTCCTCTGTGATCTCTTCTTCGGCATAGGGGTTTAACCTTTGCCTTTTCTCCCCTTGCTAGTCAGTTGAGGTACCTGTAGGTGTATTCTCTGCTTGGTCCCTCTTCTTACCTCTTTCCTCATGTTGAGGAGTTGGCAGCACAGGAATTTCAAGTGCTTTTGTTTGCGTTGAGGGACTTTGTTCTTGGCCTTTCTCCAGATTCGGAGAAGGGTGCTCCTCCATTGTACTTTGTTCCTCAGAATGCTTAATTTCTTTGTCCTTATCTGCTGATGATATGGCTTCCTTAGCTGGCTGTGGTGAAGTAGCAGTTGATGTGCTTGCTCCCACTAGTTGTGGCTATATGAAGGTGACCTGTGCAACATATTTCAGGTCAATTCGTTTCTCAAATTCTTTCATGTATTTCTATAATTTTTCTTCTTCAGAAATTTTTTCATCATCTAAAGAACCTTCTACCCATTCTGGTAAATTAGCATATTGCTCAATGTGAGGGACTGGCTGGTGCACATACCTTGAAAGCTTGTGTTTGATTCTCCTAAAGCTTATGAAGTGTTCGGGGTCATATGGTGCCTAGTAGAAGCTTTGTTTTAACAACATTTCCTCTCTCAACATCTTATCTGCATCCTTCCAGGCTTCTTCCCTTTTGTTGAAAACAAAGGGACCCAGTTGATGTCTGATTTTCAACTGTGCCTTCTTGTTTTTGCCATGGAAGTGAACTAGGTCTGCATGACTGAACTGTTTGAAGTATTCCAAGACAAAAAGACTCATGGGAACATACCTTGGGAGCTTATAGGGGGACAAATCACTCCCATAAATTCTAATTACTGTATGGTTTTGGTAAAAGTACCAATCCCCAATGCTGTACTCTTTGGAAAGATGCAAAATTCTTTGCATTTCAGCGGTAAGTCTGGGAGGAGGAGTCTCCATTAACAAACAAGTAGCTGGGTAGATAAAGAGGTCAATAAATTCACAATATGTATAGGGAAAATAGTGGACTCTATGAAAAACTGAAGTCCAAAAGATTACAGACCTCCTCTTGCCTCTTGAGTCAAGTTTCATGAGAGGGACTTTGAAACTATCAGAGTGATAGTAAAGTAGCAGATGATAAATGTAGGAGGTGTACTTGAAAACTCTTTCCCTGTCCATCATCATGAATTGCTCATGTATTTTGTTGGCCACGAATGTGGCATAGTCATACATGACAGCAGGGGGCTACCCTGGGGCAAATATTGCTAATAGCTGGAACACTGTCTCATCTACAAACTCTCCTGTATTGCATCCTAAGATGTAGGAAATCATATCCACCATGAGCTTGCCTATTTCATTAAATGAAACCTGATGATATGGTGGAGGATGATCAAAATGATATTTTGGTATCAAGAATAGCTGATTAACTCTTAATATCTCTTCCCTAGAAAGCCTTATACTGCTGTCAATCGGATGCTTCAGGGTGAGAGGAACCAAGGACTGAGGAGGCTCATAATTCAACATTTGATTGATGGATTGAGGAGTGATATAAAACAACACAGACCCATATGGGCTGAGGATTTCTCTCAGAGTGGGTTCATAGCATGCATGACAGAGGTGGATGAAATCAGGTAGCACATTGACTTGTGGAAGGTAGTAGACAGGCATACTGGATTGCCAAATTCCCAGGGGATCTGTGTTATTTCTGTAACTGTTTCTGAATTGGCAGACAGTTTGAAGGTGAGAATTAAGGCCCCTCATGTCCTCGATCTGGAAATCTCTGTCTGCTAGAGGTAGCCACTCTAAGTCCATGTGTGGGGCATTCAGAGGAGCAATGTTCAGGGCAACTGGGGTCTCCATATCCTGTATTGTTTTGATTGATTGGAATAAAGGTGAAATAGCAACAGGAGGCAGAGTTTCAGGCTCTGAGGCCACTATTACAGGTACCACCACTTATTTTTATTTCAAATGGACCTCACGGTATAGAGTTCATGGTAAGCAGAAGAGTGGCAGCACTCTGGTTGGGTGTTTTTATAGAAATGGGTCGAAAGTAGAGGTTCTGAGGACACTCGACACCATGCTGAGAGGATGGCATCCGAGTTTCACCTGAGGGGCACAAGCTTATAGATGGGAAATGAAATTAAGGATTCCCTTTTAGGAAAAGAGGCTAGAACCAATGAAAAATAGGATACTGGGGCGGCTTGACTTAATGACTCAGAGATTTCAGTAGTTCAAGGGCGAGTATGAATGAACAGAGTGGAGGAATAACCCTTTTGTAGAGGAAATGAGCTCAGAGTGTAAGTTTGTAGAGAATGACCAGCTCAAATGATAAGTGCAGGGCAATGGGCGATTGGTGGGAGTACCCTTAAAAGCCAAATGCGAGTTCTTTTGGAATTTTGAACAGAGAAGTATGAAAAACAGGGTTTCTGGTATAAAATTGGGTAAATACCTGTTATGAGGACACCAGAGGCACTTGACAGGTAGGAATTGAGTTGCTGAGATGGACCACGGTGTCGAATTTGCAGGTTGACAGGCTGCTGAAGTTCCAAGAGTGCGGAATAACGGAAGAAATGCATGCACGTTGTCTTTGCAGTGAAAATAGAAATACACTAAAAATAGTCCTTTTCATGACTTTTAACCCAAAATTTCAGAATTTCGGCGCTTTTGGGGTTTTTTGGCGTTTTTCCAGGATGACGTCATCATGACATTTTTTGTTGGGTAGCGGGTATGGAACATGATGTGGCAGCTGACATAGATGATGACGTGGCAGTTGACACGGTGGCAGGGTGATGATGTCAGCAGGTGACATGGCACAAGTAGAGTACAGTGGCAAGTGACGGGACGGCAACGTCATGTAGTGACAAGGGCAGGCGGGGAAAGTGGTAAGTGGTTTGCGTCGGACTGCTTTTGGTATGGGAGTGGTATGTGTCAGGGCGGCCCTGTCATGCGGAAAGAGTTAATCTTGTGGACAAAACCAACCCCCCTAGAAGCCTAAGACTTTCTAGTGACAAACAAGACAATTAAGAGCAATCCTTCTCTAAACATGCATTTATCACATGAGAAACCAAGTGTTTTAGATCCTACCTGTAGTCCAAGGTTGTTGTAGTAGTCTAGTCTCGTCGATCCGGATGAGCTCCTCCTTCACTTCGAAACCTGCATTCACTAACAATCAAACGATTACATAGCACCTGAATATCCCATAAATAAAACATATTCAACATATAGACCAAGGAGTATATGAAACAACTCATTAATAACAAATTGTTGAGAAGAATGGACTTATTTGTATTAATAGAAAACAAAAGAAACCATTACAACCTGAGCCTTGGTGTTGTGCAAGTTCCTCCCAGGGTCCAGCAAGAGTTTTCCTTTACTTTGATAACCTCACCCACTTCCAAATGAAACAAGAAAGGATGGGAATCTCTCCTCACAAGCTTCTACAAGGAAGTCCTAATTCCAGCAGCATCTACCCTTTGGAATGTTTAGCTTTCAACCTCACCTCCTCTGGCCCAATGCCTGTATTTATAATGTTCTAGAGGAAGTTAATCAGGTGCACCATCAATGGGATACTCCCCTTTTTGGATGGGGTAGTTCATCTCTTGATGGGATAAGTTCCTCTTTCATAGGGATGCATGAACCATCTGGAGGCACTCAATACACGTCAAACAATCTTCTAGAATGCTCTAGAAATGACCACAAGTAACTTTTTTAAGATGAAACTCGTGCCTCTTGACATTTACAGGAGTACACACCCATCCCTTGACTTACAGAGCGTACACGTACGCAGGTACAATGAGCTTGGGATGCGTACACGCAGGCAAGGTAGAGAGAACCTGCGTATCCAGAGATAAACATGATTTTTAATGACTTTCTCTCTTTCTTGAAGTTTGACATGGAGAGCAGAGGTATCAAGCTTGACAAGGAGGATAATATGACTATTTATGGAGCCATATTAACTGCAGATAGTCATGGTGACAAATTTTAGTGTAACAGATTGCCGCCTAAAGTGCGAAGCCTGTAATAGATAAGGTTTTTATATCATCTAGGAAGGGTGAAGTACTTTATCATTTCAAGGATTATCTCGTGGAGAGCCTAGTCAGAACTTGCAATTTTCAACAAAAAATACATGTATAAGATTATATCATCGTCGAGGTAGGCATTCCCATACTCAGATCAAAAACTTTAACTAACAGACTAACTACTATTTTGATACAAGAATGATTTCATAATCCATCATAATCATAGACTCGTGTAGACACAGTATGGACACAGACATCTGTTTATAATTGGTCTACAATATAATGAATACAAAACTCCTCGCAGCCTGGATGGTGGAAACTAGATCCAGGGTCTTCATCTCTACTTCCCGAATTGGTACGATTCTAGCCATGTGAATAAATGAGTCGATGTCGAACATGGTAGAAACCACTTGATTACCAGTCAATGATGTAAACTGTTAACAAGCATGAGAGAGACCACCAGTGATGTCAATGGTTCTCAAAGTACCCAGCACAATCCATGAGATGTGAATGAATGAGTCGATGTCGAACATTTCATGGAATCCTTCGATCGCAAGTCAATGATGAAAACTGACGTCGAAGGCGAGAAACCTGCCATTGATGCATGCAGACTTCAAGGTACTGACGATTTCTAAGTCAACTCTCTAGATAATGTGCTGATGTCGATAGAAAGCGACCCGTCGCAGGCAAGCCCACAACACGAAATCATAGTTCAAGTTGAAGAAATGTTGCTGCAAAGACTGACTCAATGATGACACAATGAATGATAGGTATTTTGTGGTTGAATGTTT
>APFE031013180.1:0-16644 GCA_000404065.3 Pinus taeda | reverse complement strand
TAAGAAACAAATTATTTAGTTTGATTTATGATTTTATTCCTATGCTAAAAAAGTTTGGAGAGAAGCCTCCCTAGCTCACTATAATTTTGACATCCTAAAAGGCTAGGAAGGTCAGTGTTGCAACAAAGATTATGAAACTGGGATCTAATATGGTTGTACGCGGGGCACTCTAAGAGGAAGTGATTTTCATCCTCCATGTTCATATTCTCACATAGATGGTAGATCCTTTCTATCCATGGTGTTTTAAGAACTGCCCAACTAGGTGTTTCACTATGGAGTTCATGAGAGCTCGTTTTAATCTTGGCTATATTAATTTTCTTCTTTGAGCTAGTTAAAACAGAGAGATACTTTTGATCTTCTAGGGTGGGGTTGATGACCTCCTTATAATATCTTAATTTTCTTTTAACTCTTAAATCTTTCTCACACCACATTTTTTCTTTGAACTTAAAAGTAACAATATTTTTAATGTTATTAATGTTTTGCAATGCAACATTCTTGTCCATCTCCCAATAGTTTAACTAGGCTCTTGTGTTTTTATACCAACCTCATTTGAGCCTTAGATAGCTTTGACTAGAATTTAAAATTACTAAATATAAACCACAAAATTGTTTTGCTGAATGTTAAAATTTTATTTTAAAACAAAATTAATTTATAAAAGAATAACTTCCATGTTAGACACTTTATGGGAATTTAAGATCAATTCTATCACATGTATAGAAATTATAATATTTTTTAAACATATATTTATTTAGACTTTTTAAAAATAAATTAGCTCACAATGTCAAATCCCTGTGACCACAAATAATTAAGGTTGCGTATTCACAAATAAATGAATTAACAAAAACTCATAATCAATCATTTGACCGACCATAACTGAGGTTAGGTTTTAAGACATACATACATGTATTAACAAAAACTCATCTCTGGATCAAAGTAGTGAGCGAGCGCTTTTTAATACGTGTTGAATTTTTAGATACAAAACGTGCTTCTAATGATACGATAAAGAGTTGGGACGTCAATTTGATTTATTTGCACATATTATCTCAAATCCACGCGGTTTGCTTTCCCGTATTCCCTCACGTGATCAACGACGCAAGTTAGTGGCCTGTGCTACCACTATAAATCTTAATTTCACTTCCCTCACCTTTTCACTGTCCACACACAAACAAATAGTCGCGATTCCCATCTTTGCAAATTCTGCATCGACATTGTTTGAACACAGATTCACAAACAAATCGAATCAACGAGTGAGGCAGCCATATCCCAAAACGCTTCGAATTCTTCTGTATCATGGGTGCTAAGTGCAGTTCTAGTTGCTTCGGGTCTGCCATGGAAGCCGAGGCGAGCGAAATGGGATGCAAGTCGGAATCTGTGTGGTCGAGGTTCAAAGGGCGTTTAAAACAGAAAAACGAAAACCAGTCTTCCAAGCCAGTCGCTTTTTCAAATTACGCTGCCCAGATTTCTCCTGTTTGCATTATCAGCGGGAAATCGGATGCTTTGGTGAGTATTGTGTCGATTTCTCGAGACGGAGAATTCGTTCCTTTAATTCTGTCACCAGTTGGGAAAGCAATGTCCAATGAGAGGCAGCCCACCAAGCAGAAGACTCAATTGAGATTCGATGCAGCAGAGATTGAGGTCAAGTCACGGGATCCCAATATTTCAGTGAAGTCAAGCAATGGACCGAAGGTTTCACAAGACCCTCTCCAAAGAAGTCATACAAAAGATACCAAAATACCAGTAATCGAGCGGACGAAAGCACAAGATCGGATCCTGCAGAAAAAGGAAGTAGCAGACTCGATTCCGGTACCAATCGAGCACTTATCTAAGTCCAGTGGCACCTCCGTTACAGTGGATTCTAAGAGAAGTAAACTATCGAAATTTGTTAATTTTCGCAGGAAAGTGAGTTCTCATGCAACCAAACGTCAGGGGGTCAAATCCACTACCCTCTCACAGCTTCTGCGCCCAGGCGTGAATAGAACTACGGGAAATTTCCAGGCTGAGAAGATTAATAGGGGGGCAGAAAGAAAGGAAACTGTTACACGTGACGCCAGGAAAGAGGGTGTAGGATATAGCATTGCTATAAATTTATGTATCTTAATTATAATTATGGCATGCTTGGTAGTGTTCTCAAACAGGCTTTTAGCCGTTTTATGTACTTCCATAGGGTGGTATTTAGTTCCCACCTTGCTGGAAAAAAAGAACAAACCAGCAGCAGCAGCAGTTGGACGCGTTAACAGAGGCAGATCACATTAGATGTTAAAACGCATTAGATAGAAAATGCGGTTTTTTAATTTAAAATGTGTTTTTAAATATACAAACAATTTTAATTTGATTGAAAAATTCAGTGTTTATGTATCTAAATTTTATAATTTTAGTAAAAAAAATTGATTATTTAAATATTAATTTGAAAAAAAATTGCAAATTTACTCTATTCATAACCTCTATTAAAACCAATATAATTTATCAGTCAGATATTAATAAAATAATATTTTAAATTTTAATAAATAATTTATAAATAATATAGTTAAACATAATATAATAATATTTAAGAATTTAATAAAATCAAATAATTAACTTCGCTTTTATCTATTACTCATTAAATTTCAAAACTACAATCAATTTAAATTCAAGTCACAGTGAATATATGCAAGTTAGTATTAAGGATTTATTACATCTTCTGAATTGGTAATCGGGATTCTGGAAGGAGGAAAAATATGGCCTTAAAAAGTTAAAAGGGACATCTCCATCATGGACAGTACAAACGAATACGTCACGCATGGTGATGAAAAAGCCTGACACCATATTTGCTATTCATCTGGCCTTTTGCTTCATTTTGTGGTAACCCACTTTCTGGGTAAACGTCCTCAAGAGCACTGAATAAGTCTATAGATTCATAAATATATATGAGAGATAAATAAATATTAAATCTCTATGCCTTCCTCTTCTTCACCCTCCACTATCGGAAAATGTGAGTGGAGGTGATATTAAATCTCAATGCTCTATTTTTCTCATGCTCCACTCGCTGAAAATGTGGTATATTTTTTATAGAGCTCGTCCGGGGGAAATGTTTGTGAAGGAGGTGCATATTTGGTTTTATTGGATAATATATTTTTAACTTTGGACTCAATAGGGGCAAAGGCAAGGGATTAGGGATTAAATATTAAAGAGAAACTCATCTTGTGTTAGGTTCTTGAACTGGGTAGTGTCATTTTTAGTGTTTTTGAGTCCAAAGGCAAGGGATTAGGGATTAAATATTAAAGAGAAACTCATCTTGTGTTCGGTTCTTGAACGGGGTAGTGTCATTTTTAGTGTTTTTTCCTTATAAATTTATGAGGATTTTTAGATTGTTATACACTGGTTGAATGGCTTAAACAAGATTAAGACTTTTTTTCTCAAGAGTTGGATTCAAGGAACAATTTCTTTTTTTGGTTAGGATATTGATTATTTAAAGTCATTTTTGAGTTATTATGATGCATACACACTATTTTTTTTTTTATTTTTATAGATATCACCTATTACTATAATGTTGTGCGTTAAGGAAGAGTTTTTTTGTTTCTGTTTTTGCACAAAGGTACCTAATGAATACTATTTTGATGCTCTAACCTTGAGATTACTTCTAGGCTCAGGAAACATTGATGACTATATTTTATGTAAACTCTATTATTTATTTCATTGAATAAAGTTGTTTTTGTTTGGCTAAGAGATTGGAGGTAAGGTAAAGAAATAGGAAAAAAACAACTAACAGTCAGCAATAACAGTTGAATGGGTTACCAGACATAGATCATGTTAAACATGTGAGAGAAAGAAAAGATGCAATTTTTATTTATATTTTTTGATTTGTTTCTAAATGTATAATAATTTGTCTCTTAAGCTCAATTGGTGATCCAACTCAATTGGTGATCGCAAAAGATAGAATATAAGTAATAAGCCCAAAAGTATATTGTAGTAAGCCCCAAAAGTATACTTTAGTAAGCCCCAAAGTGTCACTTGTACAAAACACTGATCTAGTTCACTATGTGTAACTTGTATAAAACTAACCTAGTTCTTTATTTCTCTTGTTGAATGTTGTATAATAAATTTAATGTGACGAAAACTTAGTTTGTAAAAAAAATTGTATAAATAAGTTTAGATGTTGATTGAAAAACTTTATTGTATTTAGATTATATAAATTTTATAATTTAAATTTAAAATTCTACTAAAATTTTAAATCTTTTTTATTAAATCTGAATCATAAAAAAAACAACAACAACTAAAGGAAATATAAAATTTTATTGCACATATGCTTTATTATATTTAAAGATAGTAAAACAATATTTTGAATTTTAACAAAGTCAATAATTGATTCATTTTTACCCATTATTCATTAAAATTTATAATCAAATTAAATTCAACTCATAGAAATTAAAGCATATTGACTTCATTTTTATCCATTATTTATTCATTTTCAAAATATATTTTAAATCTATATTCAAAATAAATTTAATTGAATACCCATAAAATTCCAAAATATTCTCTAAATATAAATCTACATTTAAATGTCACTGCATAAAGCATAGATGTGATCAGCTAGCCATGTGATGGTTTTCAGACGTACAATTTCTCATATATGTACCAATGAACCTTAAAAGAAAACTTTTCTGTCAAATTTGTTACCACATAAATCCAACCTTGTAAAAATAATTGATGGAGCAAAGCTATTTTCAAAGTTTGACTTGAAATATGGATTTTGGTAGGTTGTTGTAGAAGAAGAAGATAAATTTAAGACAACATTTAGTGTTATCTTTGGCCACTATGAGTGGAATTTCATGTCATTTGGATTTAAGGGTGATAGATAAAGTTTTGAAGCAATATTTTCATTGGTTCATTGTATATATAGATGATATTTTAGTTCTTTCTAATTCTATTAAACACATAAAGTATCTAAATTTTACAGGTAATCAAGGATGTTGGCCTAGTAATCTCCAAGAAAAAGATGAAATTATTCCAAACATCTATCAAATTTCTTGGTCATATTGTTTCAAATGGCCAGATTGTGCTGCAACAACATGCAACTGACTTTCTTGACAAGATCAATGATAGAACTCAGTTGAAGAGGTTCTTAGGCAGCATTAACTATGTAAGTCACTTCTATAAAAAAGGATTCAACGCTGTGGGCATAAAGGCATATTGAAGTTTTGAGGAAAACCAAAGCTAAGGTAAAAAAATTGCCTATACTTCATGTTGTAGATGACGATTTATCAAAAATTGTAGAAACATATACAAGAAATATTGGATTGGGAGTTGTTCTTAAGCAAATAAGAACCACAAACACCAATAAATTTAAGAAATCATCCAATTTACATCTAGGACTTGAATGGAATCAGAAATAACGTATGCACCCATTGATAAGGAAATTAAATATGCATAATGCATTAGACAAGTTTGAATATTCATAATCAATAAGAGATTCCTATTAAGAACTGATGCCATATCAATGGAGAATGCTTTAACCAAATAGGTGAAGAAAGATAGTGGAGAAAAATTTGCAAGATGGCAAACATTATTTCCAAATTTTGATTTTTATATTGAGCACATTAAAGGAGCAGAAAGTTCAATTCTTTATTTCCTAAGCCAATAACATTTGTGAAAGCATGGAAAAATGTAAGCGAGCGAGAAAAATTAAAATCAAGTGAGCGGGAAAATTTAAAATCAAGAGAGCGTGCAAGAACAAGTGAGTGTGGTCGAAGAAGTTTAGAATTAAGCGAGCATGACTAGTGTATGGTAATCATTACATAATGGACTAATGGCCAGGAACAAGTCGTACAAATTCCTGACAACATGGCTTAGAAAAGATACAAGATGGAGTGGAAACCTACATGCCAACTCTACAATACACAATTCTCAAATCTAAATATTCAACCTAGTAATGCATTGGTCCATCTAGTACATGAAATTCACAGAAGGCCCACATCCACAACAAAAATATTAGACTTGATCTATGAAAGATCTATTCAAGAATTAGTCCAAGCATAAAATCATTCACAAACTTTATTTGGGGATATTATTCTTGTTTGGCAGCAAATGAATAATAGAAGTGGCCTAGTACATCAATATTTTAGCCTCAAAAGGCCCAAGACTCATAATGAGTGGCCAGGACGGAATCCTAATCTCAAAATTCCAAGAACTAATTATGATTCTAACTGGTACACAATTTTATGGTGGGATCTGTTTACAAAGATAATCCAAGAAAATGTTATAGTACATTGCTAAAATTTGGCTTAGTAAACACTTTACTTTCCCGACAGTGTCCTCAATGGTTCTTAGTTTGGTGGAAGACATTTGGCCTTAATCGGAGCACAATGGACCCTTATATAATTGAAGTTGAATATGAATCTCTTGAAGTCCCAATCTCAGAAATTAATCATTTGCATGAATGGGAAGTCATGGATGAAAGACATGCAATTAACACTTTTCTTTATAATCGTCATCAATGGCTTGTCAAGATAAAATTGTCTATACAAAATCTACAAGGAAGACCCATCATAATCTAAGGGATACATACATAATATGATCAAATATTTTCATATTATAACATGCATTTTGACTAGGGAGAAGCGTCTGACCTTTCCAAAAAATATCATTTCAAATCTCTCCATGTTTACTTTCCAAAAAATTCGTCTAGGACTGAGAGGAGTTTTCTGACTGAAGGTGAGGATTGGCCCACATCCTAAGGAATCTACAAAAAGGTAATCCAAAAAGTCATTATATTCTGTCGAAACCACCTACTTGTAGGATGATTCCCTTTGTACTTGTCAGTAACTCATGATCTAAGGAGATTCCTCCTACCCCCTCATAGATCTATAAATAAAAGAGGAGAGGTTTATTCTCCTCGTTTGGAGTCAGAGTCAGTCCTGAGTTTGTTTTTTCCTTGCAATTGCGCCTCGAGAGATATGTATGAAACTTAAGTACACTCAAAGTCGGGCTAGATAAAGAGTCTGGCAAGTCTATGCATGTGCATGAGAGTGCATGTGTGAACCAAAAGTGGTGGGACTCTTAGGAAGAGTTAATTTTATGTGTAAGTATTATGATATGCAACCTTATTTCTAGATATAATATAAATATCAACTTTGGTGTGATTATGTGTTCAAAATATTTCCTTTTGAATGCTTAAATTATTTCTCGAGTTTCATTGGAAGTTCATGTGAGGTTCACCTAGAGTTCTATGATAATTCCTTGTTGTTCATTGCATTAAGGTAAGAGAATTCATGGTAAGCAAATTATTTGAGGAAAAAAGGAAATTGTCTGAAGGATTGTGTAGGAGCTCAAATACAAGTTCGTGTAAGGAAAGAATAAGAGTTTCAGTCAAGATTTTGTCTTCCTCAAAGGAAGCCTCTTACAAATAAATTGAGTTTTAGTCAAGATCCAGTCTTCATCAAAGGAAGTCTCTAGCAAACAAATTGGTGTCAAAGCCCCAAAATCTAGATACACTTTATTCTGAAATCATGGAGCAAAATTTTAGATCAATGTCTTTCAAAAATTTTAAAAATATTGAGGAGTCGTCAAGCTCAAGGCTTGATAGTTTGTTTGATAGTTGCTGAAAATCTTCTTTGAATGGCGTTGAATTTATAGAAGTAGCTAAATTTAAACCACAAGCTACATGGAAATTACCAACCATTTCCCCTCTAACAATTATGTTATTGATCTAAATAGTTTTCATCTTAATTTATCAATAGAGTCATAGTGAAAGAGTTAGTCTCTCAAGTGCAACAAAATCGTGGCATTACTCAAACCATATCACTCATAGATCCCAAACAAATACAGAAAGAGGCACAAAAACATGGAACATGTTATCTACATATAGGATGCATACGAACTGGGATTTCTTCTTCAATTCTTAAAGGTATAAATGCCTATGTATTATGCACTGTAAGAGACTTAACACGTCATGATTTTATTGATTCTTTAGTTTGAGGAATAGTGGCTCAGTTGTCTAATGGTCTTATTTGGTTCGATTTTTATCCAAACTTCTCATTTTATGCTCTCAATGAACATTTAGGAGACATTCTTATGTTGCAAATCAAAACTATTGGTTTTGATACGAAGGTGAAAAGGACCAATATTGCCATCCAAACCCATGGATGTTTTAAACATGCAAATACCATGTATCCTGCAATGATACGCACTCCAAGCTAGGAGTCTCAATCCAGTACTCTAGTTTTGAAATATATGTCAGATCAGAAGATGGAACATTGGGTTATCAAGTGGGAGAATCTTTCTTTTCCGAAAACCTAGATTGTTGATGTCCCAAAAATCCCAAAGCAACAAACTATTACTTCTACGCTTATTAAAGAATCCACTTCTTCCACCATTCCTTCATTCCTTCATTCCCTCATACTATAAAATTATCTTATTCTAATAACCAACTAGCTATCTTAGCCTAATAACTTATCAACTCTTCTTATTTTGTTATTCGTCCCGTTTTTCTAATCCAGTCCCTTTATCGAATTTTGCATCCAAACGTGGTGAAAATGTCATTTCCTTTGGATGAAAAAACCACAATCCAAGAAAAAATCTTCCTCCTCCTAGTTCAACTGCATAGGAACCATGTCCACACCCCCAATGTGGAGATATAATATTTCCTCATGATGATCGTATCTTAAAGATGCATTCTTTTGAAAAGGAAGATCTCAAGCTTACATAAATGTTCGAAAAATTGAGGAAACTTGGTACTCCTAGATATGACTTAGGATTCAAAGACCTACGATATGATGTAATTCCACAATGCGGATTTGAAAATCTGCTCCCTCCGGGAATGCAAAAAGATGTATTCCCATAAATGAAAAATCTTTTTTCTCTGATGAGATGTTGCTATAAGTGAAAAGTTGATCCCAAATGGATGAAAAATATGATAAACTGGGATTTGTATACACATCCACATACAAAAGAATTTAATTCCTTAGTTTCTGATGATCAGAAGAGAATCCTAACAGAAAAAAGGAAAAGTTGTATGTCAGAACAAAAAATGTTGGATGTCTTTCTATGAATGGAAGCAGAAAAAAATGAATGATTCTATTCATATGATGGATAGTGTGGAAGAAAAGCAATAAATTGAAGCCATTTCTCCAAAACATCAATGGAAGAGTCTAGATGGGGTAAAAATAGAATATAAATTCATTTTACTCCCTTTCAAAGGAATCATTCTTGATGAAGAAAATAAATAGTCAAAAGCAATCCCATGGGTCTTAGTGAACAATTAAATTGGACTAATGTTGCCTTGAGGGGCATGGTAGCAAATACTTTTGTTACAAATGATTATGCCCACAAAAGGCATACCAATAGAATTGAAGTGTTAATAAACTATATTGCTTCTTCTACAAATTAAATGAGTCTTTTGGTTTTACAAATTAAAGATGGGGTGAATGATACAAAAAAGGTTATTTTTAATCTGAAAAAAAAAATAAAAATAAAAATAAAAATAAATGAAACTACAAGGAACTACAAAAAATTGGAATCTACTTTTGAAATGATGGGAGAAATTTTAGTAAAGGTGGATGAGAAAACAAAATACATAAAGAGGAGACTAGCTAAGAAGAAAATAGAGAAAATTCCTGATGCAGGAGCATCTAAACCCCTTCTAAATTAAAGAGGAATCCAAGCAGAGCGAGGAAGACGTGGACAATCGAGCTGAATGAAGGGGGGGAAATCTGCTCTAAAACAGATTTAAAGAGGATTTGATGGATATGTTATCTGCGTGCATGTATTTGGAGAGTTTTCGTTGGAGAAAAATCAGGAGAGGATCGGATCGATCCTTCCTATCTAAGGCTTCTTATATAAATGTGATAGGGGTGTGATAGATATCGGTTCTGTGAGGAAATTGTGAGTGAGAAAGATGTAGTCGAGCGTGAGCTCGTTTCTAAGGCTGAAAGGCCTTAATTTGTAACTGTTTTGTATAATATATAAAGCCTGTTCGAGTGTGAATTGTATATGAAATGAGTGTTTTATAATTGAGTTAATTCCATGTCATGAGCTTGTTGATCGACCATCGATCACTTGAGGATCGATGGTGATCTAAATATCGTGTATATGTGATATATGATTGTTTGTTGAAGACAACATGTAGCGCGAAGGAAGATCAAGTGATTGGAATTGATCGGAATAAAGAAGGCATTCCATACAACGATGGATCCGAATGAGGAATGTTATATAATGGTTTTAAAGGTGGATCGGCGATGTAGAATCGACCATAATTAAAATACCATTCAATCATGTCGAGTTCCGATCTCCGATCAGTCGGATTGGAACTTTGGATCGTGGAAAAGAGAGGGCGGTGTTGAAATAGTCGATTTGTGATTGCCAATCACTTGGATAGGAGCTACAAACTTGTGATAATTGACATTTTAATCATGTCGATCGCCGATTGTATGGATCGGAATTGTGATTACATCAGGGCTTTGGCATTCAAGTTGTTGCAATATGTGACTTCCGATTACCTGGATCGGAATTGTTAGAACTGTCATGGGATCTTAGCACGTAGTTTGTAATATTGTGGTGGTTATTTTAAAAAGCATTCAAACGTTGTTTTATGTAATAAAGGGATGGTTTGATATTTAATGAAGATCCATGTTTTAAAAGTTTTAAAATGCTTCCGATAAGGCTTAATGGGCCATAACCCACAGGCCCAGGATCGAGATTTATATATGAAAAGGGATTTTTGGCTTACCCCAAGATTTCTTTTCATCAAGTGGTATCAGAGCAGGGAAAGGATTTCCTGCGAGAAGGAAGAAGAATGCAAGTAGAAGGGGAAAGAGGTACAGTTGTGTTAAAGCTGGAGAGTTTATGGTCTTACTGTCGTGCAAATGGTGGCAGCGGAAGGTTAGAAGATTTGCAGCAACCTAGAGCAAGGTGTGCTCAATTGGTTCCAGAGAAGAGAACCAGAAGGATGCCAAAAGACCGAGTGCGGAGGGCTTGATGAGGTATCGTGTAACAGAGGAGACTGTTACTGCAGAGGTTGGTTGCAACTCACAGAAGATCATGAAAGGAGTTTCATTGAAGGAATGCAGTGGGTAGAATTGCTAAAGACCAGGAGAAGCATATGACTAGGATGTCATCAATTCTTTTTACCTCGGGAGTCTAATGTAGGAGCATCTAAACCCCTTCTAAATTAAAGAGGAATCCAAGCAGAGCGAGGAAGACGTGGACAGTCGAGCTGAACGAAGGGAGGAAAATCTGCTCTAAAACAGATTTAAAGAGGATTTGATGGATATGTTATCTGCGTGCATGTATTTTGGAGAGTTTTTGTTGGAGAAAAATCAGGAGAGGATCGGATCGATCCTTCCTATCTAAGGCTTCTTATATAAATGTGATAGGGGTGTGATAGATATCAGTTCTGTGAGGAAATAGTGAGTGAGCAAGATGTAGTCGCACATGAGCTCATTTCTAAGGCTGAAAGGCCTTAATTTGTAACTGTTTTGTATAATAAATAAAGCATGTTCGAGTGTGAATTGTATATGAAATGAGTGTTTTATAATTGAGTTAATTCCGTGTCATGAGCTTATTGATCGACCATCGATCACTTGAGGATCGATGGCGATCTAACTATCGTGTATATGTGATATATGATAGTTTGTTGAAGACATCATGTAGCGCAAAGGAAGATCAAGTGATTGGAATCGATCGGAATAAAGAAGGTGTTCCGTACAACGATGGATCCGAATGAGGAATGTTATATAATGGTTTTAAAGGTGGATCAGCGCTTTAGAATCGACCATAATTAAAATACTATTCAATCCTGTCGAGTTCCGATCTCCGATCAGTCGAATTGGAACTTTGGATCGTGGAAAAGAGAGGGCAGTGTTGAAATAGCCAATTTGTGATTTCCAATCAGTCGGATAGGAGCCACAAACTTGTGATAATTGACATTTTAATCATGTCGATCACCGATTTTATGGATCGGAATTGTTAGAACTGTCGTGGGATCTTAGCATGTAGTTTGTAATATTGTGGTGGTTATTTTAAAAAGCATTCAAACGTTGTTTTATGTAATAAAGTGATGGTTCGATATTTAATGAAGATCCATGTTTTAAAAGTTTTAAAATGCTTCCAATAAGGCTTAATGGGCCATAACCCACAGGCCGAGGATCAAGATTTATATATGAAAAGGGATTTTGGGCTTACCCCGGGATTTCTTTTCATTAATTCCCATTTCTCATCTTATCTCTCATACTAATCATATCACAATTGTAGCCCCCAAGAAATCCACAGAAAAAATTCCAGCCCTATTTCTTAAAGAACAACCTGAATCTTCTTTGAAGGAAGAAGAACACTCATTGGTAAACTAAGTTCTACCTGTTAAACAATTAGCACCTAACCTGCAAGGCAGAGGGAGAATTTCAGAATCCCAAACCTATGTTGAAGATTGGTATCCAGAATGAAACATTGATGACATGTCGATTGGTCGGATTAGACAAGTGTAAGATAAAATGCTTGTCTCTTATAAAATTATGTGCATGAAAGGAAAAAGTGAAATACAGGCATGCAAATCAATTACTCAATGTTTTACTAGATCTTTATTAAAGTGTTGGGAAGCAAAATCTTCTCCTACTTTGCTAGAGAAAATGGAACAAGAAGTTATGAGAGATGAAAATGGTAATATAATTTACCATGATGAGTGTCTTTCGGTGAATAATATGATAGGTGATATTACTACCTTTATATTAGAGGATTGGTGTGGTACTGAACAAAAAATTGAGGATAAACATGCTCTAATTCTCATGAATATGAAATGTAAGAAAATGTCCCATTATGATGAATTTCACAAAGAATGGACCCAGAGAGTCTATGAGGTCAAATATAGTAAGAATGTTTTGTGGAAACAAGTTTTTTTGGTCATTATGAAGCAAGTTTGAAGAATATTTGAAAACAAAAAAAGAATTCAAGCAACATTATCAATTGCTTACATGGGGTCAAATTTATTTTTTGATTATCAGTGCATTAGTAGGTTTATGCACTAATATGAAAGTTAGAAAATCAATACAGAAGATGTATAGGCTACCTTACAGTAAATGCATTTCAGGAAAATATGGGTTAATTATAGATTATCTTGTAAGAATAAAGAAAAAAGACAAAAATATCCTCACGGAAATACAAAGATATAAAACTAAGCCAAAATCATATTCAAGGAAATACAGTTTTGCAAGAAAAGAGTACAATAGAAGAGAAAGAACCCACTATTATTCCCCGGAGGAAATTAAACTCAAGACTCACAAGATGTAGGCTTCACAAACAATAGTATGTTGGCTCTATGGACAATTAGGCCATCTTTCCAACAAATGCCCATAAGGTGAAGCATCAAAGAGAAGCAGGGAAAAATTATCAGCCCAAAGAGCATAAAAGACAAAGAAGTGGAACGAACGAAGAATAATCTTACATTGTAATATATGTGGCTCAAACGAACATGTTACAAATCATTATCTATGATCTCCTTTCATTAAAAGAGAATAAGTCCATGTATTACAAGAAGGATGTTGCTCTTCTAGTTCAAAAACTTTTGATTTTGATTATAATACTGATGAATTGTTTGAATTAGAAGAAGAAGAAGCACTAATGATTGCAGATTCTTGCATCTGCAAAGATCCTAAAATGTGCAATTGTAGTATTGAAGAAGACAGTGATACAAGCAATGAAGATGAATATGAAGGATATAGCCCATGAGAAAAATTGAAATTTTGCTTGGCCCAAGCTGGAGAATATGGGGATACACAGATGTTGGCACAAATTAAAGCATTACCAGAGGGAGACATGAAGGCATCCCTGCTGGAACCATTTCTTAATACTACAGAAAAAGCTCACAAGATGCCACAATCATCATAAAAGAAACCTTAATTCATTGATGCCTCTTTTTAAAGAAATACTAAATCATTCATGAGATATCACAAGAATGAAACATTGCAACCCTTGAATATGAATGATTTAGATAAGGAGATTAACAATTTAAAAAAAGAGGTGAGTGAGCTTAAACAGATATTGAAAAGGTTAGAACAAAGAGATGAGCAGGATGCCTATAAGATAGATCAGTGGGAAAGACAAGAGATTAGGGCATTAAAGGATCAAGTAGCTATTCTACAACCTCCTCCTTTAGAGGATGTGTCTGACATGCGAGAAAATCCCAATATCAATATGTTCCACATATCATATCTTGAAGGGATTAATTGTAACACCCCACCGCACACTTACTCACTTTTACAAGCTCACCAGGGTCAACATGAGACAAGAGTTGCTATGCATGACCCAAAAATCTAAGTTCTAGTTATGGAAGTGGGTTCCAATGTCCTGAAAATTTACTGCAACCTCTCAGGGACACCTGATCACCCAGATCTCAGACAACAACTACTAATGATCTTTCCCAGAGATGAAACTTTAATTTTTACCAAGATTTACAGCGTAGCCACAGGCATTCCAAGCAGTCCATGTGGCCATAAGGCTCCATCCACACACACAAGTTATCCTCCATGCGACTACAATTGAAATTCCTCAGTTCTGTGCCTATGGCTACATATTCAGTGCCTAAATTTTAGGGCTAGCCTACAGGCCACTATCCAGAACTTTCCATAGTCAAGTATAAGATGATCACAAGTCTACATAATCTATACTTAGGCTTATATCTTACCCAAACATCCCAAACACATGATAAACAATTAGAAAAACATATGGAAAACATAGTAGCTATAGCTCATGAATGCATGTATGTTCACTACCTTATTAATTTTATCATAGAATCATCAAGAAGACTCATTGACCTCTCAAGCTAGCTACAACAAAAAAAATTATCTCATACATTCATATACCCATTCAATAACTTATCGAATCATGAACAAGATCCATAACAATAGCACGTCATTTAATTATGCCTATAACCAAAATTTAACCATAATGAAGCCATGAAAAACCAGTCATAAAAACAAAAAATAGTCAATACATGTGTTCATTGATCTAAATAAGAAATAACATATAATAACATATGCATAAATCCAACAAAGTTGGGGACTTCCACTGTTGAAAATGCAACAAGAAGATCACAGTTTGACTTTTCCTTGGTCAAACTAGAGAAAATTTGAATTTCTATTTCAGAAGAAATCTCGGAGGTAGTTAACTGAGGTTACATGGTACTTGCCACTCAGCTAACTTAGTTAATTCGAGTTGGGGAAGCTTGAGTTAAGTTCAGTATGTTTGATTTCTAATTTGTAGCAATCTGTTTCAGTTAATTTGAGTTATTATCAGTTAAACTAGTTCTAACTGTCAGGAGAACTAGTGGAGGTCAAGTTGTGGAAGTAGAACTTCAATCACACTCAGTGATCAACCTATTAACTGATCAATCAATCCAAAATAATTGTTGCATGCATATAATTCGAGTTACCAATTTGAGATGAAGATTCCAAGGTAGTGTACTATCAGTTGTAGCATATTCCAATGTGTATAAGTGGTGCATGCAGTTAGAGGAAGGACCTAGAGTAAGTGTGCAATTCAATAGTGGGAAATTCTTAAATAATAGGTGCCAATTTACCATTGGAACAATGCAAGTAAATAGGCACTTAGAGGGCTTGAAAATTGGCTAAGTGTTGGCTAGAGTTAATTAGTCGGGAAGAGGGATAGACTATACACTTGCAACGTGCACTCAAGATTGAGCAAGCATATGTATTTCATCTCTATTCTCTAATTAATGAAATATAGATAGTAAGGGATTTTGAGTAGTTTCTTTCCCCTAGATAAATCTCTTTGCATGTGTGATGTTTCCTTTTGCATATCTATGATTTGTGCTCTAGATGGTGAGCTAACTTCCACAGACTAGTAGAGTAGCTTCAAGTCGTGTAATTTAGTAAATTACATGAACAATTTTGAATCTACACATTAATGTCTACATGGTATCACATATGGAATCATTGTAGAGAAAATATTCCGAAGTTGTCATTGTAGGAGGCTCAAATTTGAAGATCAACATTGCAGGTTTTCTTCAGGACTAAGAATATGGTTTTCAATGGACTCAGGCTAGAGTATGCTTTGGAAGTCATCCCAAACTTTGTTTCATGGAAGGACCACATGGAGGAAGTATTGGATGACAATGGGCTACTAAAATACATCAAGACAGATGTTGCAAAACACCAAGCATTTGATGCCCGGAATCTTTCTCAGTGGAAGAAAGATGCGGCCAAGGGGAGGAGAATCATATTGGAGGGAGTACATGATCATATTGTCTCGAATATCCATGGAAGAGAGACTTTTTTTGTGATATGGAAATCACTAACATAATTGTTTAGGAATAGTAGTGACGACAGGAAGCTTCCACTCAAGGAAAAATCTTTGAAGTATCAAGATGCAGAAGAATGACATAATTATGGAGTGCCTAAGCAAGTTTACACAGTGTCGTAATGAACTTAGCGGGGTCAGTGTTAATGTCCTTGAAGAAGACAGGGTAGTTCTACCCTTTTTGGGCCTTCCCATGAGATGGCATAACTATCAAGATTGGGTAAATGGTAGGGATAAACTACCAAGTTGGGACCGTTTACGATCCGACATAGTACAACAGGAAATTAGGTGGAATACTAGAGATGGGACTTCATCCAAGGGCAAGGATGATGAGAATTGTGCCTTGGAAAGAAAGGTGAAGAAAGG
>APFE031013165.1:0-14494 GCA_000404065.3 Pinus taeda | reverse complement strand
ATTTATTTTTTCCTTTCTTTCTAAAATATAGAATAAGGTTCCTAATAATTGAAATTTACCCACAATTTACCATGTAAGTTCATTAACATGTAAATATAATTTTGTTACGAAACCATACCTTATTGATAAGATATGTCCAAAAAATCATAAGTGAGTGCATATGACACTTGTTGATATCATATTTTTTGAAGTTGAACAATTTAATTAAAAGAACAAAAAGAATAATGTGTACTAATTAAATTAGAATTGTAGAAACCCTATTCCAAGATAAACATGTCTTTTGGCATAATTTTACTTAATCTATTTCCTAAACCATAAATTCACGTAATTATTACTCTTTAATATTGGTTTTTAACATACTTATCAATATTAGCTTTTAATATGGGGTTTGTTGATGCTTTTGTATTCCTTTTACAATGTGCTTTCTAGGATTTTGTTTTTGGTATATGTAGGGTAATGTAGCTTACCAACTTTCTGTGTAGTCTACCCCCCACATAATATATTGCTTAAGAAGATTGTTGAACTATGAGTCATGATGATTCACCATACTAGGTCATATTAAATAAATACACCAGCGCATCACTGAAACTAATTTTCATCTTTTAGATATGTGAAAGTGATGATTGGGTCTAACATCTTCTCCATAGTAGATGAAATAAACAAATTACACAACGCGTTTATAGTCAATTGAGCCTTGGCCCAAGTAAAAAAAGAATCCCACAGTCTAATAAGCTTAAGTGTTTTTTATTATTATAGTAGTATAAACCTATATTAGCTTTTTATTTTCATTCATAATACAAAAATAGAAAACTTAGTAGGTATAAAGATTCATGGAAAGCCCACTAAGGCAAAAGAATATTATATCATAGACATATAACGAATCAAATATACATGGACAAAGATTTCGGGGAAAAAACAAAAAATAGGTTACTCGTTTCAAGTTAAATCTTAAAAAACATGTTATAGATCATTAAGTGAGTCCAATACCATAAATCCAAGACAAAGTAGATGGAGATTTGAATTAAAAAAAAAATGGAATTTAAATTCATCATTATGGTTCAAGTTCTTCAACCTTCACTTCAAATCCAAGAATGTACTGAAATAAATTACCTCTATATAGGCTCTCTATGGAATATAGGTTTTTCTCACCTAGAGGCTCTCGAATCAGTAACTTCGGGGTCGTAAGCTCAATCAATCTGGAGCATCTGACTCTCTAAAGACTCAAACAATCATAAGCATCATGATTTAGCTCTGAGGCATCTGACTCTTTGGGGATTTATGGATTACTCAAGTATGCATATTGTGGATTTCAATAGACAAGGGGCTAGGGATATGTATAACTATGTGAAGGACCAACAGTAGGGGAATGAAGAAGACCTTATGGTAATGCTATGATTCTATCAATGCTATGGATCCCATCATTGGGTAGGTGGTGGCATCTCTCTGTTCAATTTTGAATTTAGACTAAGTTCATTTAAGTTTGAATTTTTTAAACCCTAGAAAATAAATAGGTAGGGCCATTTATAGAGGATGTATGTTTTCCTCTTTCTAAAATAAATGACTAAACCTCTACAAACATTACTCTTTCTTATAAGAAGAGAAGGGCCATTGAGAAAGAATACTAACCTTTCTTCCTAGGAATCTTTCTTTCGGAGTTGAAACTGGGGAAATTGGTGGTTGCAAAAGAGTTGGAAACTCCTCATTCACTACTTCAAAACCATTGGATGATAACAAGAAATATGAGATATATCGAACCAGGCCTAAGGAGAGTACTGGATGATTAGAGGGAGTGACATCTGCGAAATGGTTCTAGTCATGTCATCCATTTTTTTTAAAGCGTGGCCAAATGCAAGATCATTAAACTCTTTTTTGATAATATCTTCAAAGCTGTGTCAAGGTGCATAAGCATATGAAAGAGGTTCATCTTCCACAATTATGGCAAGGTTGTAGCCTTTTGGAGCACACCATTTAGACATAACAAGGGAAAGAAGCAGAAATCCAAAAATAAAATATGTGGGTCGAGCATAAACATTATTAATGGTTTCAAATAACTCATGAAGGAGATAACTAGACCAATTTGGATGATCACCTCAGATTCAAGTTTCTACAACTAAGATGGCATCAAACAAACATTATCCTCTGGTATAATGACACATGAGTTTGGTGGCGATAATTGTAGCAGCAGCGTGAACCGACATATTATTGACCATATCAAGGACAATTCCATGACATTTTCTAGTGGTTCCATAATTCTTATACAAATTATTTTCATCTATCTTCTTTCCACGTTTAGCATTTTTCTGAAAATCCCAACCAATGTCGGCATCATAAGTGGGCAGTCCTATGATTCTATAGATATGTACCGCATGAATGGGGTATTCTAAATCCATCCAAAGAGAACCCCAATGAAGTAAAATGATTAGTAACTTCGTGCAGCAAATTACCTCACCAATGGTGTCAAAAATAGGTATGTCGTGCATAACAATGAGAGTGGAATGCTTCAAGGGAAAGAAGAGTGGTCTAACTTTCATGGTAGAGTGGGCATTGGAATGGGTATTAGGCTCCATAAAAACATTGGTCCAAAGCACAAGTAACAAGGTGGGATCACAAAGGTCATTATCAACAAGATGGGCTTTGTCATACTTCCCCAAGAGGTTGTCCTGGCAGCGAATACGAGAGTAAATAAGGTACAATTTGACAACAATTCTAACTTGGTGAAACATGGTTAAAGAATGTTGGGTATACATAAAAGAAATAGGGGGGCGAAAAAGATAAGTGGTGACGTAGCGAGAGCGGAAACTAAGAATGCGAGAAAAGTAAAGATGAAAATGAAGACGAAAGAGTGGGAATATATAGAAAATTTGAGGGGGTGGAGGACTTAGACATTAAGCACGAGAAATATGAATTAAACTTGAATTAATGATAGATGATTTGGACACATACTAAGGAATGTCATGACATAACATAACATCTAACTATAGAAGGAAATATTATCGGGCATTGGGAGACAAATTTGGTAATTAAATCAGACGTGACTGGAAACAATGATAGATAAGACAAGCATTAATGACACTTTCAAGATAATATACGACAAAACTTCCCGAATACAATGGGTTGCAACCGAAAAGACAACAGACTTTCAGAAAACACTGAAACACAAACTACTAACTTGTTGAAATACTTATTGAGGAAGCTATCCTAAATCCTACATACTACTCTCATGAAGGGAGGACACATTATTTAGAAGTTGAAACAAAAAAATAGGGTTTCACGCGAGTGTCATTCAAGCATCTAGAGAAAAGTGTACCATCTAATTGAGCAAGCAAAACAACCACAAAATATTTGATTTCCACAAACAAAAAAGGACCAAGCCAATGCATTTGGAGCTTATCATGATTCTTGTGATACTTGTTGTCATAGAGTAATACTTAGCCACCCACAGAAAATGATTTCTTCTTGATTTTTTTATTGTGCGAAGAATTTTGGCACTCGTTCACAACAAATTGATGAAAATTAGCAAGAAATCAGGACTCATCTAGCTATGATAATTCATGCACTCGTTCAAGAATGGACTCATCTTAAGAAATTTCATTTTCATGAGAAACAAAAATATTAGGAATAATAAACTCAACAGGAATAACAAATTCTTTCCCATAAACCAGTTCAAAAGGAATGTGCCTTTGAAACCACTTGACTATAGTTCAGTAGGCCCAGAAAGTAGCAGGAACTCGCCCTTAAGTCATTTCTCTAAAATTTTATTAAAAACTTGGATAGTCCCATTGGCTTTCGGATGATAAGGAGTTCCCTTATGGTGTTTCATCATGAAATTCTGTAGTAGAGCCTGGACAGTTTCATTTATGAAATGGGAATCTGGATCACTTTTAAGACTTCATGGACAACCAAACATGGTAATAATGTTTTAAAGGATAAACAAAGCATCCATATCAGTAGTTCAATATTTAACTGGAGCAAATTCTACCCAACGAATCAAATAATCCACCATGGTAATTATATGTTGAGCACTCAAATGACGAGCAAGAGGATGAATAGGCCCAATGAAATCAACTACCCATTTCTAAAAAAAAGCAAGATGTGGTAAATGATATAAAGGTATTTCATCGAAATGCAATGTTTTGCCAACCCATTGAAAGACATCACAAGTCTTTGTGTATTCTTTTGCATCCTTAGAGAGAGTCGGCTACCAAAGGCCAACTTGCAGAACTTTCTGGGTAGTAGCTTTCCCTCCAAGATTAACTCTTGGAACCCCACTGTGATATTTCCATAATACACCTTCGCCTTCATGATCAAGGATACAATGGCATAAAACTTGATCAAAAACCATTTTATATAGTTGTCCTACAATAAGTTGATAGCCTATTGATCTAACCACGAAATGCTTCTTCTGCACCATAGTATAATCAGGAGGACATTGACCTATACCGAGAAAAGGGAAAAATATTCTAAGTAATTAGGGACAACTTCAATACGAAACAAATGAGCATTTGACAACTGATCATCATATGACCCCCCTGACTCTCCTAACTCTAACCTATAGAAATGGTTCGGCCCCACATTGGATCTTCCCTACTTGACAATCACTTTAAAAGTAAATTCCTGAAATAAAAATAACCATCGACAAATTATTCCTTCAAGCACATGCTTATTAACTAAATATTTCAGCATTGGGTGGTTTGTCGCAAAATTGAATGGACCTCTCAGCAAATAATGCTAGAAATTTTGGAGAGAATATACCATAGATAAATATTCCCATTCTCTAGTAGTATAATTCTTCTCCGCATTCAAATGTTTTCTACTTGCAAAATAGACAAGATGATCCATGTTTCCTTCATCTGGTTGTGTTATTATAGCTCCCAAGGACTTTCCAGGTGCATCGACATGGACATGGAATTGTTTGTTGCAGTCATGGTACGCAAGAATGGTGCATTGGTAAGATTATCCTTCAATGTACCAAATGCAACATCACATTCACTAGACCGCATGAAGCATTCAAATTTATTGAGAAGCTTCTCAAGTGGAGCTATAATTGAAGCATAATTTCTTATAAACCTTCGATAATAATCAGTATGTCCCAAACTGGAACGAAAATTTCAGACGTAAGTGGGTGGTGTCATATTCATTATTACCGTGACCTTGGAAATATCCACACAAACTCCCTCCTTGCAGATGATATTCCCCAACAATGTTCCAAAAGGCACAACAAAATTGCATTTTTTCAGGTTTAAAGATATTTGAAGTTGTCTGTACCTATCAAACATAACCCTCATCAATCTAGGATGATGCTTGAGAAAACTATAAACAATCCAATCATCCATGTAGACTTCAACAAAACTTATGTAAATATTCACAGAAAGAATCAATAACAATGCGCTAGAAAAAAACTCAGGAATTCTTCAACACAAAGGGCATAAAATTATAAGCATAGGATCCCCATTCAGTAGTTAAAGTGGTCTTTTTCTTATCTTCTTCTACAATTTGAACATGGTGATACGCCAAGAAAACATCAGTAAATAATGGGCTTTATTACCCCCAACATTATTGAAGACTTCATTGCTAAAAGCAATTGGAAGTGGGTCATACACACATTCATTATTGAGACTACGATAGCGAACACACACTTGAATTTTTCTTGAATCTGTCTTATCCTATATGACAATGGGGCTTATCCATTCAGCTTCATCAACCAATAATATAAGGCCAACAACTAGCATTTTGTCAATTTCCTTCGTTACTTTCTCCTTAACTTGCAAATTCAATCTGTAAGGTCGATGTTCAACTGGCTTCGTATCTGGCTTCAATGTTATTTTCATCTCTCCCAAATCTCCTTTAATTCCCTTTAATTATGAAATAGAATAGGGAAATAAATCCTTATATTCTTTGAGTAGATCGAAAATTTCCTGAGTGCTTTGATCATCCCAATAATCCCTAATAGAAGAAATATTTGGTTTATCTTCTATCTCAATATTCATCATATTCAACTTAAGAGGTTGCAAGATGTGTAGCATTATGTATAGGATCCTATTTTATTTTCCATTCCCTTTAAAATCTTTAGAAGAAAAATGCCTCAACTCATCGAGGTCATAATTTGGATCTTTACTATATTTGCTACAAATCACAGCTTCATGAAACCTCGAGTCATACCGGTGTGCAAAGTTTCCATACCTGTTGCATTTCAATAAAGCATCCGCAGCTGAAAAGAATAATCCTATGATATCTCTAAGTTCTTGCGCTATCTTTCCATCAACATTAGAGAAGGAAAAGTCTCTACAGAATTGGGTAGACAACACCTCCCAATTTGTTGTTTGGCATCTTAACTCCTCCTGCAAATACCAAGCTTGTGGAATATTTCCCAATGAATGGATAAATAGATGTGTCCACATTTCAGTTTCTAGGCCATGAACCTACCATATAGAACAACAATGCTCAACATGCTCTTGCAAGAAAGTACAACCATCATAAGCGGGGATTCTGCTACAAATCTCATTTGGAGGAATAAACTGATACAAAAGAACAACCTTAATGGTGCTCCAATATTGAAGTTGATCCCGATGGGCCACCCACCAAGTTGTGGGAGTTTCTTTCAAAGCAACACTCATTAAAGGAATATTTTGGATTTCTTCTATGAAAGAGCCAATTTCCTTATAAATTTACAACAGAATTAGTACCATTAAAAATAGGATACTCGTATAGCTCAGTACTAATCCAATAGACACATCAAACAATGATGCAATGTCGAGAATGAATTTCATGAGTTCCTTTTTTCCAATATTCCATCATAGCCTTCAAGCCAACTTCAATACTTTGAATACTCCACTAAATAATAGATCCATCTATTACGGGTTTAATATAATCTTCTTGCCTCCTAGTAGTTAGTTGATATAGTTGATCCAATAAATTAGATGACTAAACCTCATCCATAGGTTCAGTAAATCTCGAGCCCTGATAAGGAGCAAGAGGTTGTATGACCGTCATGCCATCTACTTCAAAAGTCATGGTTTCTCACTTGATATCAATGACTAAATAATTCTCTAAAGCCCAGTAAATGGCCAATAAAGTTGGATAATAATATTTATCCCCAATTATATCAATAACTTCAAAATCTACATAAGTTTTAATACCAACAATATCAACTTCAACATCCTCTAATCTGCCAACAGGAAGAATACAATATTTATTTTCCATTTGAAACTGAATAAAGGGAAAGAATAACTTGGGTTTTCTGAGGGATTTCCAAGTTTTCCTCGGCAAAATATTGACATTTAACCCCAAATCCAACATGGAATCCTTAATTTTAAACCCTTCAATCTAAGCCTCTACCAAGAAATCCCTTCTGGTTCTCTTCTTGTTCCATCGTACCTACCTGGAATGTTGCTTAGTTAAATTTGCAAACATTAGTTCTTTAGAAGAAAAATCATCCTTAACAATAGTTTTTAACTTTTTCCGCAACTGACCTGTGAGTTTTCAATCATTCATAATTTGTAGAAATAACTTAAGCCAATCCATTATTGGTTGGAAAGGTTCTAGAAAATGCTTCTACGCATGTACCTTTACTTTCTCATGTTGTTCATTGTGATATCCTTGTGAAGAAATCTACTGTTGGAAAAGTTCAACTACATCCCTATAGTACTCCTTGTGCTAATTTAGATCATAAGACTTAATTGGAGATGTAGGTCTTATAATGGATGGCTAATCAAGAGTCCCAATATCAGCTCCATTCTTCTTCCCTCCCCTTGTAACAACATTGATATTGGGTTGAATTGTAAGACTAGGATCCTAAGGTTCTTCACAAAATGAATTAGCTCCTTGAGCCTAGTTTCATTCCTCGCATCGAGCAATAAGTTTAGGACAATATTCAATTTCATGGGTATTCACTTAACAGTATGAACACCAAGGTCTTCGTGGCATAGTGAATTCTCTCATGACATGACCTTCCTTAACACCTAATCAGGCTTGTTTCACCTAATCTTTCTCCTCTTGGAGATCCCCCTCCTCATCTTCGAGGAGTCTCATTAATACGAAAGGATAAACAATCAAGGTGGTCAGCTAAAGTATCTAAGGACCGACATTGATTCATATGATGATTACGAGATCAAAAAAAACTTATAGAACAAGTTATTAGGAAAATTGGAGTACTTTTGTAGAGTAAGACATAGATGAGGTAAATGACCAAAACATTGAAATATCTCACAATAATCATTCAAAGACATACCTTGAGGATTTGGAAATGACTAGAATTGCATATGGCCTGAAAAAGGAAGAGCATAGGAGATTTTCATAATTCTAAGGGATTGCGATGGAGGAGATCCCATAGGAGCACTAGACGGTCCCGACCCCCTCATTCGCTAGCACTTTGTAATGTGATGTCCTTCAGCCTGATAGTGTGTACACTAAATATGAGGCCTCGCGGACTATAAAGGTGCAAGATCTTTTAGTTTGTCTTGCTTCTTTTCTTTACTTGTTTGTTTGTTTTTCACACCCTTGGGATTAGTTTCACCATGAAACCATGTTTGGATTTTTGAGACACGAAGGTTAAATACAAGAGGACTTGTACAACTACAAAATTTGGTTATCTATCTATTCGCTCTCCTTGGGAAGATATTGTGTTTATTTTAGTTGATGATACCGTGATGGAAAATGCATTCCTTTCATAGTGTGTTATTAGTGAAATCATGATGCTTGCACTTTTAACTAGTACCGCCTACTCTAATCAATTTTCTATATTTGGTTAACCTGGTTAACCCTTTTCAACTCAGTCAAGTAGAGTTATGTGGGGGGGGGGGACCTTAAAAAGTATGTCAGAGGTATATATAAACATACTTTTCTGAAGGGACAACCTCTTCCAGTCCCAATAAGTCAGTTTCCCTCTTCCGTCTCATGAAATAAATAAGTGTCTATGCATAGTTATTTGAAAAATGAAAAAAATAAAAAATAAAATAAAGATGAAAGAAGAGAAAGGCATCATGCACAGGGAAGTGAAGGAAGAAACTCCACCAAGGTATTGTCCGACCTTGTTGGCAGTGAATAAATGATTGTGTTCCTGAAGTGACTCTATCAAGGTACTGTCCAGGCCTGCTGGCAGCGGAGCATCAGGAGAGATGAAACTAAAACTCTGACAATCTATATTTCTTGTGCATCAATATATCCCTCATCCCCAATAGAAAAACTCAGTTGACTTGCCTTTGTATGTGTGTTTATGATAAAGAGAATGGTAGGGACTATATATTTACCTCAATTTAGTGAAGAAACCATGACGATCAAAGAATTGAACAAAACTTCCATAAGAGTTTGACTTGTTTTACATGAGACAAAGTCCATACAGAGAGCTGGAGTTCTACCCGTGTGTCACCAATGTTGTAGAAACTACAACCATCCTCCAAAATTTTTCCTATGCTTCATTTTGGAGCCTCCCTCCTCAAGCATAACATCTCATCACGTGCTGCCCCAAGTACTTATGCTTTCACTGAGCTTTCTCTTTCGCATGTTGGCTTGTGTTTTTCTTACTTTCTTTACTATCTAACCCACAAGTCGATCTCTTGACTTAGTTTCAATCTGGTTAAGGGCTTGTCTTCATGAATCACACAATCCTTGAGGGAAACCAACCTTGCTCTTAGGAATTACGTAGTCCTAACCAGTAGTGAGCCTTTATCTCCAGAATTACACATATACAGTTGAAAACCAAACTTAAGCTAGGAAACTACTTAGAGAATGAGATGCAGCCTAGAGTCACTCAACTGAGAAATTACGTAGAAATATTTTTGCTCAGAAGTTGCTGAGTGCATAAGCCAAAGAGTTGCACAGTCCTTTCCAGAATTGTGCAATTTCTCTAGGAAATGCATGGTATATTTTCCTGTAAAAGTAGAAAACATCCCTAGGGAGTAGGGATCTATTATTAGTTTTTCGAAGGTGGCACAATGCTATCTTTAGAAGTTTACACTAGGTGTCACATTCATCCTTAATCTCAGGCATTGCGTTATGAATTCTAATTTTGCTTAATTTGATGTAAGATATTCCTTTAGAGCTCATTTGTATTGTCAATCATCATGCTCTAGCATGCTTGAGGAGATCAAGGAACCTTTAGAGTATCATTGTCACATTTTTGCATGATTTCTGCTTTTATAGTCTTTTCTTGCCTATTCTATCACTTTTTTCTTGTTTAGCTTGTGAGGGTGTAGTTTCACTTCTTTTGTTGAGAAAATCCTTGAGTTTTAACTTGTTTTAGCTTGTAGAAGTGTTTTTTCAAAATTTTCATTGCCTTTCCCAAGTGTCGCATGCATTACCCTGTTTTTGCAACAGTGGTCATTGTTGGGTGCCAGAGTTGTAATTCAACAAACGCCTTCAAAAATTAATTGTCAACCCAGGGCTACATAAGCTTAGATGCGTAACACAAGAAATTCCAAGATCGATGGTATGAAATTTCACCAAATCCACTTCTATCTCTCCTAACTACACTTGCAGAATAAAATAGAATGAAAAGAAAATAACAACAGGAGAGTTCTAGTGCCAGAATCATTCAAAAGGAAATACTTGGAAACGCTTAATGAAGGGAATTCAAATTAGCATAAACAATCAAGTTCAATGATAGAAAGGAAACAAAACCTCTGAGACTGGGTAGCCATGTAGTTATGAGACAAAACAAAATCAAACTTTCAGGGAAATTTGTCTATATTACAAATGTTACTTCCTTGATTGAATCTACATTCCTGCACCACAACAACATTCCTACACTTGAGCAGAGGTCTTGTACTAGAATGATATTCTTGTACTCAAATTAAGTTCCAGTATGCTAAGTATATTTGGTTCCTGCACTAAGTAACCTTACTTAATACTAGGATTCTGGGTTCCTATACCAGGGTACAATGTTCCTGTACCGAAACAAATATTCCTATACTAGAGATCCAGTATTCTTGTACCAAGCTTCCAAACCACTTGCCTGAAATGTAAAGGGTGTTAATTATGAATTGATTTCACAGTAAATTACAGAAGAGAGTAAATCACACAAAATCATGAGACTCCTCTATTATTCATTCAAAAATAAAATTATTTTAGGACTAAAAAAAAATCTCTTTTAGAATAGAAGGCTTCTTCTTGTAAGCATGAATGCATAATCTAAGAATTTGAGCATCCCCTATCTCTTAGATGATTGTCACCATAGAAGGTAGATCTATGCCTTTCTCAAATGGAGGTTTTAGTTTAAAGGGTCCCATAATGGATTTTAGTCCTCAACTCGGCTAGACACAATTAAAGATCCTCGCAAGGTGAAGAGGGTTTCATTAAGACTCAAGGAAATATAACTAATGAATCAAGCCTAAGTTAAACTTTCTTCTTAATAATAATTGCAAACTTGTACTAAAAAGTGAAACACACTTGTGTAAAGAAAATGGATAGCCTTGCAGGAATAAACACTATTGCCAAAAAAACTAACACTTTGCAGGATCAAAACACACTTGAAACATGCCTTTGTAGAAAGGAGTTCATGAAATGCATCAAAGGAAAGAAATACGACAATAATCTTAAATAGATGAACAGACCTACACTATCAAACCTCAGATCCGAGCATCGTGCAATTAATGAAGACAAAATATATCTGTTAGCTTATTAAAACAAAATACTTCTTATTCTGAAGCTGCATAAAAATATACATACATAACACACATTATAGATAGAGGGAGAACGAGCTCGGTTGGTTGGGCCACAGCCAAGCAACTTGTTTCCCTTCTTACGAGAGTTGGAAAATAAAATACCTAGATAAATCATCACATAAAATATTGAGATAGGAAGAAATTAACTGGCATAGCCCCTTGTATTAATTCATAAGTTGTAAATATACATCGTGGATTACTAGATCCAACCTAGAATTATTACGATACAAAATTACAGTGCAAGAAAAAATTCTACCAAGTATCGCCACTATTCTAACCTAGAAACCCTATTAAATATACATCGCTCGGCTCATTTCCATTAACAGAAATTAACATGACCACAACTTTATGTTTTTGGCTATTATTAGAGGCTAAAACTAGTCGAAACCCCAACCTCCATATTATGTTTTTTCCTCAATGCTCCGAGCCTAATCTAGAGTGCAATCTTTGACAAGGAACTCGCGTGGATTGATGACTAGAATAATCTTTGGTCGTTAACTATGATAACACTTACATCTATCCCATGATTACATGAATGGTGTTTACTACATGAATGGTGTTTAGTACAAGAATGTTCCTACACCCATCATCTTCTCTAACAATTAATACTTCGACTCTATCGTTCCTCGTTAGGAAAGAAAATATATAATTTGCAAAGACAAAATAAACCATTTTAACCTTTTTAAAATAATAATTAATTTCATACAACCCACAATGTCAAAATTCATGGAGGAGTATAGGAATAGGTGCAAGGGTTAGGTTCCATGGGTAAAACAAAGGGCTTGGATGGAATAATAGGGTGAAATTGAGGTTAAAAGTAGAACAATTTTCGTGACCAACATCCTCCCATCCCCATCTCGTTGTGTGTCCTCAAAAAACCTTACCTTATGCAAACAAGTAAAATGGAAGACTCCCCTTAGTCTTTAATTTTAATGTTAATCCCTCTCTTCATTTTCTTTGCCTTTCCAATGCGGGCCTTCCTGAGTCATTTCATTACATTCCCAAGCTAAATGTAGCACTTAGATGCTCGAAAATTCCATATATTTTCTTGAAATTTCCTTTCTCACACCTCTTTCATCAACTCAACATTCCTACCTTGGATGATCATGTTCTCGTCCTCCATAGTTTGATTTAATATTTCAAGCCCAAAAATTCATTGTTTCAATTGTTTCAATTCTTCAATTTGACTATGCATATAAAAAGTAGGATTTTCCTCCTTGGCTTTTTCCTGTGTTCCAACTCCTTCAACAACTAATTTATGACAAGTACCAATGTCATCGAGGGTTGTTACAATTTGTTTCCAGTCTCTAAGGAATAGTACCCCTAGTCTAGTATGTCGTCAACTTCTTTCCTGCAGTTGCATCCTGTACTTCAAACATTTTCCTTTTCTTTACTTTCTTAATCATAGTTGCTAGCGGATTCTTGACTTCTTCCTTGACATATTCTATACTAAAAACCGAATGCGTTGTGGTTCTTGCTAGGAGAGGGAGGTTTTTTTCAGCTGGTGAATTAGGAAGGGGGTTATCTGGATGAGATTCTATAGAGCGGGTACATTCCTCTGAATCATTAATGTTTATCGGGGAGTTTGATATAGTAGGGTCTTCTTTGAGGGGGCACATCATTTTCTCAAAGAGTTCTTGGTCAATCTCTTCGAAGGGCTAGGTGTTTCAATTATAGGTTTCTGCTCCTCCTTACATGCCGACTTCTTGGATTGGGGTGTCTTGACCTTAGTATTTCAAGCTTTACCAGTCTTCGGGATTGGTAACTTCTTGTTTTGGGAAAACTTCTTCTTAATAACCTTGTAATTTATCTCTGTTTTATCCACCATGCCTTCTCTTTGAAATGCTTCAAAAAAATCCTTCCATGTCATTCCCTTTTATCCTAGTTCTCCTGATTAAAATTGCAATAAGACCATAGTGGCATATTTTAAACCCTATTTGATGTTCTTCACTCTTCTAGACACTTTTTGACTTTTCCTCTAGACTCTTGAGCAAAAAATAGGGAATTTTATTAACTTACATGATTCTAAGTGAAGTAGTAGGTGGATGTGGTACAAGAAGGTAAGTGAATACCTCCCTTTGCAAGTGAGGAATTTCTACAAAATATATAATAGGTGCTACCACTTTTCCATCATGCCTTTCCTCTGCAAACCAATTTTCCAATCTATATTTTGTTTCTCATCAAGAAAAAACCATCATGGAGCTCCATTCTCAATTTCCCCCTTCTTGAACCATTGTTCTCATGTAGCTGCTAGCCCCGTAGCTTAGGAGATGGCCTATTCAGTGACTTGACATTCTAGGGACCTGACTCTGGCAGTGTTTCCATCAAAGATGTGAGAAAATTCAAGTGTGACAATTGAGTCATACCCATCAAATTTAAGTAGAAACGGGAGGAATCCTGACTTCTGAAACAAGGATAGACTCTCCTTATACCTAATTGTTCGCTCCAGCTCCTTCACGGACCACGACTCTATACGAATATATGCCATAATGACTCAAAAACTACACTAGTTTCCTGCAATTCTGAAGAGTGTCAATCCAAAAAAATAAATCTAGGATATGTCTTGGGGAATTCACAGTTACCAAATTCACTAAATGCTCCTATATCAACGATCTCAATGTTCATGCATTTAGTTATGAAAATTTCGGTCTTGGAAAGTTTGTAGATATGACCATGATTTTGAGGTAAGTGGAGCAATGATGATTGGTAAGGGCGACAGTTATAGGGAGGATTGAAATCAAAACAAAACAAGGTATTATATGGCATCATCTCAATCATTAATAATTTACAAGGGTTAACATTAATTATGCGGAGGTTTCACACATATCCCAATCACA